>DF237156.1:0-34026 GCA_000708835.1 Klebsormidium nitens | reverse complement strand
AGATCCGGCGTTTCCCGATCAGCGATGAAGTGACGTCGATGCCTCTGGTCTGAGGACGAAGACAAACGTACTGAAGCCTATTCATGCTTGTTGACCCTAGCACCCAGCTTAAACCCGCCGAACCTTCGAACTTTGTTAAAGAATGCCTGACTGCAAAGATGTAACCCAGGTTTCGACGAGTTGAGCTCCTCTCCACTCGAAATGCGCTCTACTGTCACCTCACTGCCTAAGTTTGTGGGTCCCTTTCTTTCGTGCTGTCCATCACAAAGTTCTGACCCCGAATCCGGAGTGCCTCGGATTCGATTCCGTGGTGTTAACGCATCGTGGGGAGAGAGGTGGGTATTTCCGAGACGCCCCCGAGTCGATGCAGATTTCCGCGGCGTATCCGAGTCACACGACTGAAAATTACGCCCGCGCGGACCAAAAGATGAAAAGTTCGATTCGGCGGAATGCCGGCAACCAGAATCGAACCCATGCCGCTCGAGCGCTGACATACAGCAGACTGACATGTTAAGCAATGTGCTACTTGTGACTTTCCACAAAATCGAATTGAAAAAATTCATATCGCGTGCAGACTGCGCAGATCCTTACAGCCCTGTAAGCAGTGTACTGGCTAGGCCCAAATTGTATCATGGTTTTTTCCAAAAAGTTGCAAGTCCCTACCGCGCAGACTCCCTATAGAGTGATTTCTGAATATGCCCCGGGCAGATCTGACGTGCCCGGTTCGACACGCGATTATTTTAATCATTGTCAATATGAAATTAAATGCCGGAGATCCGAGTCGCGGAAACCATAACGTCTCGGCGGCGTGTCCGCTCCTCCATAATAAACCGGAACCGTCGCCGAAACGTACCCGGTCGGACAGTGGCGACAGTCTCGGAGTTGTTTCGGAAGAATTGTCGCCGAAACACTTCCAAAAGACCTCGGAGTTGAATTCTTTTAACACATCCGCTATAATAAAATCACGGATACATTCCGGAGACGCATTGGGGTCGGTCCAACATCTTTCCGATGTCCTGCTGGTTGATCGCGAAACGCGTTCAAGCTCATCCGGAATGGTTCTTGGCGTTCAAGTCACAACGGATTGTCGGGTTCTCAAGAATGCGCCGTCCTGGAAGTGCTGGGTCCCGGACCCATGATGGATTGTCATGTCCTGTGATTGCTGGCCATTCACGCATACTTTTAACCATTTTGAGGTGCCGTTTCATTTTAACTGCCCCCCAGCCTTTTCCACCGAGAGCCCCATGCCAGTTTGCACGTAAGTTTGCGGGTAACTTAACGTACTCTGAACGAAAGTGATTGCTTGCCAGTTGAATCCGTTGCCGGAACTAGTGGCAGGTCAAGGCTTCTGATTCGTGCCTCATAATGATTTCCCGTTTGTTCCACAACTCAAGAGCTCCTCACGAGCGAGACTCGAATGCGGCCGGCAGTGATGGCTACCATAGTGCCGTGACTTTTCGAGTCATGCTCCTGGTGTTGTGGCCTGACGCCACCCCGGGCTGGCTCGCCCTGTATTGCAGGGCGCGCGCGCGCGCGCTATATCAGCAAAATACGCGCGTGTCGTATGACAGATCAGCTGCCAACTTACGCGTGGCCGCCGTCAGTAGAAATGGAACGTACGGAAGCATTACCTCCATGTCCAAGCGTCAGGTCATTGTCCACAAAATGGGGGCGCCTTGAATCCTGGGTTGACCGTTTGAGTATCTCTTTTCATCGTGCTTTCTTTTTCGAATTATATCGCTGGCCATGATGACAGTCGATTACATGACCGGCTGGCCAGTAAGATGTCCCAGGAGTTCTTCGACGCCAGCGTTAGGATTCGGCATCGTTTGCTTGTAATCTGTAAGGTAACTTTCACCTTCTTCAGAACGGAGTCCTGGCATATGTTTAGGGGTCTCTTGAGTCTCTGCGCACTTAATCCTGGTAAAGTTCAACAGCTGACGAGCTCCAACGGCCGAGGCCACATCTGATGGAAAGCCGCAACGTGGCCGGTCATTTTGAAGCACCGTTTGTGTCACAGATATGCATGCGAGGATGCACGCGGTTAAGTCGGACTACTTGTTTCCGAATTGCCCATCCTCAAAGCATAGGAATTTGAGCTTTTCCTCTTTTCCTTGAAGGCGGCTGCTTATCTGTGGTGTTACGTTTGTTTGAACGTCATCTCCGTGATACAGCGCCCACACACGGAGGTGGGTACATGCGAAAAGGAAGCCCATCAACGGCGGATGTGTTGGAGAAAGAGAAGACATCTCGCCGGAGTATTTCTTGCCGCGTCGAGTTTTGTGGGCGCTCTATTATTTCTAACCAGCCGCCCCGGGAAGCATATTGTTTCCCAAGGATTGAGAAGTAACACGAGGCAGGGCCGGCACCAATAGAGGTTTTATGAGACAGGTGGACTATGGGCAACTCTTTTGTGAGGACGTGGTCTTTACCATGAGTGCAACGAGTGTGAATGCCGGACGATATCTAAAGTTTTCATCGGACCCTCTAGAATCTTTAACGGAATCCTCAATCAGCCAAACCTAGAGTCTGTTTATGAGTGGCTATGACGGAGTCTCTCTGGCTTGTAACAGATCGCTTACAAGGCCAGTGGCAGTTCTCTTTGATGCTGATGCCATACAATACTTTTCCTATGACGGAACTCGTTTTCAAAAAGTGTCCCTGTGGAAAGATTGGACCGTCCATGCAAGTGTATCGACGTTCGTCGGACTGTTGAGTTACTAGGGATCCTGCTATTGTGACCCCTGATCTTCTGGCCTCAAGAGCCAATATTGATGTCTTTTCAATTTAGCAATAGTAAGGGCTAGCAATAGTAAGCTCCGACACTACCACTAAGAACCTAACTTACAAAAACACCCGCTCCGCACCCCAACCCACCCTAACCCCCAAACTAACCCTACCCGTCTCAAGCTGGTGAGCTTACTATTGCTTATAAAGCTTACTCTTGCTAGATTGAAGATTTCCAAATTTGCTCTCCTTCGGTTCGACGTAAGGTAGGGTCCCACAAAGAGCAATTTCAACAGGCGCAGGTCGTCGTATAAGTCAGCAGGCGAGGTCAGACGTTAATGTGGCTCCAAGATTGAAGATTGAACGATCTTACTGACCTGCTGGCCATTTATCGCCTACTTTTGAGAGTCTGACGGATGTGCAGATGAGCCGCTTATAGGTGGCCTCTGCTTTACAATGGGCATGACCATGACGTTTTTGCTTCCTCATGCATTGACCAAACCCTCCAGCCAGCTTAATTTGATCGGATGGCCGAACCTCCCTGAGTATATTTGAACTGACTTCTCAGATTAGTCACTGGCCGCAAAGGCAGGCTTTGTAAGTATCTGGACGGCGACCCCACACGAAAGCTTTGCCAGGCTGTCAGAGGTAACGGATGATTCTTCTGCTGGCAGCTGGGGTGAGGGCGAAAGTTCTCAGCGGCCTGCAAAAACTGCGCACTGGGCGTCGGCTGCCCGACTGTGGGTCGCGCTCTATCACTGGTCCGTGCGCGGCGCGGCCGCGCGTCGGTAGCTCGTGGGTCACTCTTACCCGTTGGGCGAGCGGCCGCGTGGCGCATGCACGGGGCGTGCAGGCACGTGCCAGCGTCGACGGCCCCGCTCGGCCCGTGCTAGCCCTCGACGGATGAGCTTCTTGCAATTAAACGGAAGATTGGCAGATTGGTTCGGCAGATTGGTTTTGAACCCGTACTCAGATTGGTTTTCAACCGGTACTCAACCCTTCCGCTTACTCGCCTTGGGGACACTCCTTGCTTTTTGAAAACGACTGAGCGACGTAAACAATTTGCCAGCAGTAATTCTTGTCTCCCGTTTCTCCGATTTCGGACCTGTCACCAGGTATGCGATCAACCGGCCTTGCAGGGTCCAATTCCTACGTGGCAATAATAACCTGAGCAGAGGTTAGAATTGAACAGAAATTCGAAGCTCGTCAGCTTCCTGAGCCGAGCAAGGGTATTGCCTATCCATAGCCGCGTTTCGCTTCGTATCAGCTCGCACGAGGTACCACGTACGAAGAGTCGAGCACTTCGTTGAAGTGATCAAGCAAGCTCAGCCGCTTGTATTCAGCGACTTGCCCAATTTAAACCTTGGGATTGGCTTTGACCATTTTCCCTATTCTTCACGAGGTTTGAGTTTGGAGGTCAAGGTATAGAGCGCTGAAAGCTCCCAAAAGGTCTCTTTTCAGAGTCCCATTGTTATTCACGACCCGAAAGGGACGGGTTTGCACCTCCTTGCCAATGAAGTCACCTACTTCAAACCCTCTGGGCTCCAGCTCAGGAGCTTTGCTTCGAAGTGGCGGGCGGCCGCGCGAGGCGCACGTTTGCTCACACGTTTCCAGATACTCCTTTCTCGCGACTTCGAGATCCTAACTGCTAGATAAAGCGGCCGCTTTTTGACCATAACCCAAATTTCCAGATTGGCAAATAGATCAAGGTCAACTGACGGACTTGATTGTGCGAAAAGTGGGGTGAGGCTGAGGTTAAATTAAGTCCATTCCCCGGCGCATCAGTTTCAACGTTCCTGCTGCTTTGTCAGAGAGCTGAGTGCTCGTTCGCGATTGCGCACCGGCGGCCGGCCGCCGCGGCCGCAGCTTGCCAAAAGTAGGCACTCACGCGCGCTCGGCATGCGCCAATCTGCATTGGCTTGTGCCGTTTCTTGAGAACGCCACGGTTCGCTGTGTTTCCTTACAGGGCGAGAGAAGTGTGGAAATAAGGTAAAATGATCTACCGGTTTTCGATGGATCTTCGGCGCTCAATTGGAGCGCCGACAAGCAGGAAGAACGTCAGATTTAGGAGCCGCGTGATTCTTCTGTTTCACGATCATTTGCCATCAAATAACGAACAGTCTCTTACAGCAAACATTTGCCACTAGGCGCTTCTCGGTGGGAACGCTTCAGTACGGCAATGACGAGGTTATACGTTTGACGCTCTCGGTCAACATCCGTCCTGCTCGATGGACTCTGCCTGATGCCAACTAGCTACCGCGTGCTCAATCCCCCTGCCTGAAGTAGGAGTAATATTGCCCTCGTGCCTGCTCCTTCTTTCTAAGAGTTCGTAAATGTTACTAAGTTACTCTGCTAATGATACGTGAGTTGAATTATGAACGATGGATCGGATCACGTTGCATTTGCCAGAGGCTGCGAGAGCGCGCTGTTGACTTGTCAGGGCTGAGCTCGATAACCAACCAAAGCTTGTGACTTCTCCTCTTTACAAGGTGCAAACCATCTGAAGAGGTCTCAACAATTCTTCGCCAGTTTGTTTGGACTGGGCCCGTTCGCACGTTCAAAGGGCAACTTGCCAGGCAGCTCTTTCGGTTCCCAGACAGTGGCGTCAGCTATGAGACGTTAAAAGCGAATCGACTTCGAATACGCTTACTGAGAGCCACAAGGCCACGTGCCTTCACGTCCTCTCACCCAGGATTCGGAGTACTGACATTACTCTGCTGGCGACTTGATACACGAGTGTCCACTTTCATACGGTCAGTCTTTGGAGGCAGTGGCAGGAAATTGCAGCAGAATCGGAGCGGCTTTATTGACAACGTCTCAGTTTCAATCCATGTGCTGACGTAGAACCTTGGTCGACGCTGTAAGTCTTTAGTATCTCGCCTGACAGTTTGACAAAAGTGAAGCCTCGCCGTCCCGAGACGGCCCGGGAAGAGCCGCGCTGGGCTGGCTTGAGTGTTTTTGAGCTCGCTCTCGGAAGAATTTTGCCAGGTAGTTGGATTGAGGAACTGAGCAAGACAAGAGCTGTGACACGCGTGGCTGACAGGATACGTGGGCGAGCCGGGTTGCTTCATTTTATGAATTGCTTGCTTGCCAATCGCGAAGAGATTTCATAGAGCTAGCCCTTCAGGTTGAACCGTTCGTTTAAGCTCAGCTACGTTCTAATGTGAAGGAGTCTGAGTATCAGCACTGGCCGAAGTTGCGGAAATCTGTTGCGGAGCGTTGCGCTCTGGATCAATCAGCCGATCATCATTCAATCTGGCTAAGGGCCGGGGCAAACAAACTTTGAGCCGTGTTTCTGGAATGCTTCCTAGCTCGACGTGCGGTTTAGGCCATGATGGGTCACTGCCACTTTGTGGGCCGGAAGGCGCACTTGTAGATTTCAACAGACGCCAAATCAGATTTGAGTCTATAAAACTTTAGATTCCTGAAAAGGAAGATCACTGAGATCAGGCGTTAGCTGGCAGAGTATGGTGAGACTACGAGAGTTTGGTGGCTTGACCCCGATGCAATCTTGCTAAGTCATTCCGCTGAGGGGCCCATTAGGTGGATGGGCAGTTGGACGTGCATCACTCATTCCTTCACGAGGCAGCTAGGCGACTTCGGTGTACTGAAACAGTTCTACGTCAGCAGCAATTGAGTACGCAACTCTGGCAATGAAGATTGACGGACAGGCTTGACTTGCAAGTCACCGCTTATCGTAGGGGATCTGACGCTAGCTTTGCTCGCCTTCTGTCTAAATGCTACTTTATAGCTGCATGACCTTACTTTCGCTTGCCTCGTTAAGGAGGCGGATACTGAGAGCTGATTTAGACTTCCTTCCCGTTGCCATCCGAACTCAGATCGTATTCTCGGCCAGTTTAATTCATTTCGAGTCCCTGGGCAGAACTTGTTTTCACCAATAAAAGGACGCCGTGCCCAAGAAATCTCCCACTACGAAGCTGAACAGTTTTGAATCTCACTTTAGTACGTGCACAACTGGTTTTTACCGCTTTGACTTCGATCAAATAAGGGAGCTGACTTCCTCAAAGTTATCGTACTGCTGCTACTTCCATTGCCATCGACGTGGCACGAAAAGCTTCGCTGGGCTGGGGGCCTTTAGAATCTTCCGCTGGAAATCAAAGACGCATAACTTTCTGCCGCTGGTATACCGCGGCTGCGCGAGCTGCGCTCAGCCGCGGACACGCCGCCCAAATTCGCCCGTCGCGCGCTGTGGCCGCGTGGTACCTTGCTCGTCAGCCGCCACGCGCGCGCGTGCGCCCCTCTGCGCGCGCGTGACGACATGATTTCAGGCGCGCTCAAGAAGTCGGAGACTCGTAGGTAGTCAGTCACAGGGTAGTCAGACAGCGCCGGAGACTTTCGAGTGAGCCGGCTGGTACTGGAGATGACACCATTGCAGTCAGAAAGACCCAATTCTTTAGAAGAGCTTGGCTGTTCCAATGTGTGTGCTTAGGCATTGACGAGATTCGTGGCCTAGCTTGGCTAACCTACGGTGATGAAGCCATGAGACCGTGGACGCCTGTCATCAGATGGCGTTATACAGCAAGGGTGGAGGCCGCCGTAAGCTCGTTGGGTTGAAATGAAAGGATCATCTTTGCACTTGCGCATAGGGGGTTTTGCAGAAAGTGTGGAAAAGAGCAAATTCATTTGCGAGCTCCCTCCCAGCCGTCTTCCAGAAACATAGATGGAACAGCCCATCAAATCCATCTTTTTAATCAGCCCTTCTGAAAGCCGGGCCGATCGCCACGCGCACTAAAAGCTGGTTGGAAAAAAGCAATCGAGATGCGTCAGTTTAGATCTGGTCCCTTGATCTGGAAGCGCCGGCTATGATGGTGCCCAGCCAAGATGACCTTTTTGCTCGTCACTCTGATGTGCTTCATCAGACGCCGACCTAAAAATGCCATCATTCTCAAAGAAATTGAAGAATGTCGACGATAGCAAAAGAGTCCTCACCAGCTAGGAGTATTTACGATGTAGGGGTCGCTAAGCCCTACGTACTGAATATGATTGAATTGATTCGATGGCATAGGGCCCAAAATAACTATGAGCCACGTTAATTACCTTCAAATCTCTGGATAGAGAGCTGCAAACGAGGGCTCTGGGTCGTACCCCGAGGCCTATCCACCGGATGGAACATAGCGGCCTCCGGTGGATGACAGGGCCAGTACCAGTAGCATTGCTTTTGTTAGGATCTGAGTACTTCGATTAAAAATAGCTTGTGATCGTCAGGTTCGAACTCTCTTTGTGTGCGGGACTCAGTTTGGTATTGACCAGCTGACTCGGACCCCTCCGATTGAACTCAAAGCGGATTCAGCGCACAATATCCAAACGCAAGAAATGGGCCTGACGTGTGGACAGTGAAGTGATCGCCAGATAACTTTGATATGGAAGCGAAGCTCGACGTTACCATATGAAGTCAACCCGGGTAGCGCTGCTATGTCGCATCCGTTCCAACTTGCTTCGAGTTCTTGAAGGCACTGTTCATGCCCTGCGAGACAAGCGCCGTGCTATTGGATTTCAAGCCAACGTACTGATCGTTGGAATGAGTCTTCCGCCAAAGTCTATGATCATACTTTTCACAGCTTGGAGGCAGACAATCGGTTGACATGCAGGCCCTAGAAGAACAGTAAGAAACCCCTTGGGGCGCCTTTCTCGTCAAAACGACGGACTGCTACCAGTTCAACTGGCGGGGACGACACGAGCAGAGCTTGACCAGAAGGTCACTGCATCATTGCTGATCTTCTGACGCCAGGATTTCGCCGGTCCTTTGGCTTGTCTAATAACCTGTCTTTGAAGCATTCTTCGACCACCGAAGTCCTGAAGCAAATGCTTCGCTCACCAGATCGTTTTAAGCACATGGAGGACTCATGAACAGACGTTTCGACTATAAATCAAAACCCGGTTTAAGATCGTTTGCTGAGGCCGTTCTGATCTCAGAAATTCAGCTTTTAAGATCAAAGTGGTCTGACACAACGTTTAAGACCAAAATAGCCTGAAAACCTGAATAGGTTTAAGATCGAAGTGGCCTCACAACAATCTTATACCGGGCTATCATTTATAGTGACGTTTCCTGAGACACCCTTGAGCCAAACGGAGTGATTGGGTCCATTTAGCTATCGGGATCTGGCAAGGCTGGCACATATAGACCCTGGTTCTAACGTTGATGTAACTTCGTGAACTAGGAAGAAAAGCGTCCAAACTGACAAATCTTCTTGAATCAAACATCATCTCTGATCCACAGATGGCTCGACGCTGAGATGCGGCAAATGAAGTCGAAGGAAAACATGGCGTGTGACATATTTGCAGCGCCAGACTCCGTGTTTTGGCCTTCCTTCTGCTGATGCCAATTCACTATTGTCCATCCCCAATCTCGAAATAGTCGGCCTTCTTAACAGCTTCTCAGCTGCTGAACTGTGCAGTTCAACGAGTCGTCGAGGTCCAGCAACCAGATTGGCGGCTTTGGAAAAGGTCATCCAGACGGATGACCCGCCAACGCGGCCATCGCATCCCAACGTTTGAAAGGATCGAAAATCTGCGGGCCAAACACGATTGTATTTTGGCCTGTATAGCTTTGGGTCTGCTTGTAGCGATTGGTAATTCCTCGTGCAAAACCTGTATGAAGACCCAATTTAGCCGTTTGCATTCCCAATCATTGACTCTGCTTTCTTACGGCGCAAACCCGCGGCGCGCGACGTTTGCTGACGCCTAGTATGTACCCTCCCCCAAACCGACACATTGGTATGTTGCAAAGGTCTTCAGAAAGTGCGTAAAATCTTTGTCAATGGCTACGAAAAGATGGGAATTGATAGCGGCGCCGGTATGAGCAGCATGCAAGCGCCGCCGACCGACGGGGGCCGCGCCCTGCACGCACAGTGCCCGCCTGCGCGCCCGCGACAGCGAGCAGCCGCGCGCGCGCGTGTGGAAGAGTGAGCTGGGTCAACCGAGGTCTTCCCTTCCAATTCCTTTGGTCTGAGTGAAGAACTTTTGGGTCGCCCAATGTAGTAAATGAAAGCCGCAACTTGCGGGCAACCTTCAGGTATACATGAGTCCTTCGAATCTCTGCAATCTGACGGAGCCGGCAGCCTGACAAAATGCCGGCTAGCTCTCTCCTTTTGACACCCAGGCGAATGTGCGGATGCTCTCTTCCAGCCACCCTGGCAGTGACGGGCGTGACTTTCTTGGTCACCAGGTCCCAGGGACTTCTCCGACGTGTGATGCTAAGCTGGGCTCCTTCTTGCGTGTGTTAGGATGGCTGCTACAGCCGTAAGTGGACCTGTTGAAGAAGTCTTCTTATCCTTTCCATAGTACGGCCGTCTGGAACGTACGGAATTTTATCTCAACAAGGAGTGGAGCTTCAAATTTCTTATTGCCATCGGACGCTCGCACAAGTCTTCGTGAGTATGCTCTTTGACTGCTCGTACTTGTCTGCGGTTTGCGGCTTTCAAACCCCATGCGATATCTGCTGTCTGACAACCAGAAAGCGGCCCCGCTCAGTTAGATACCTCTGTGCAGATCGAAGTGGCGTCCTGATGTTTTTGATATGTGTCCATCTTTCGCGCAGTCTTCTTCAAAGACGATTGTTCAATGTGTCTCGCCTTGAGAGCGAGCCAATTTTAGTGAAGTCTTGCGACGAGATGTCACCTTCAGATGACGTCCAAACAGGAAAGCGAAGCATGTGGGCTGCTCAATCAAACGACTGGTGGAAACGGAAAGAGAGCGGCATCAGGCGCAACCTGTCGCTTTACGCCACAATCCGTGAGACAAATCAATATTTTCTCACAGAAATTATTTCTTCACGGCACTTCAAATGCAAAAATCCACCAATGATACATATCAATGGACGAAGCGTAGCTCATGGGTCCACATAATCAGAGTGATCGACAAAATACATGATCAACGTCAACAACCGGCAGTGCCTCGAAGGGATCTGTGGCGTGGTGGCGCTCTTACATATCGAACAATTCTGACTCCGACTACAAGGCAGTCCAGGACGAACTTCAAGAAGGCAAGTTGCTGCTATGGTGACATCAAATCCTCTCTGAGACAGCTTGGTCTAGTCCGGAAGCCAAGCGAATCTACGATTTAATCGCCACCGCAACCTAATTAAGGAGGGTCGACAAGAAGTGTTTATCCTCGAGACACACCGAAGCGCAAGATCGGCCGCGTGCTATGCATACTAGCTTGCAATGTCCCTGATTTTATTGCAGGAGGAAGCCCGAAAAGCTGCATTGCCCCGAGAGGCTCCGGTCGGATCAGAGCCGCTGGACTGGCAGCTAGGGCCCCTTTTCACATCGTTACACTGATCTATCACTGTGCAAGAGTTCAGATTCGGGGCTCAGGCTGGACAAGCCTTGAGGACAGTTGCACTTTGGGTCACGGGTCACGGGACACGTGGCCGACCCCGGTTGCCATGCATCATCGTAGTACAAACGAGATCTCATTCAATATCGTAGGACACTGCTTAAGTATTGAAGTGTAATCTCACCGTTAACGTTCCGCGCACCAAACATTGAAGGAGTCAAAGGCCCCAGCTCAATTTGGCTTTGGGCAGGGTAGGTTGCAACAACGGTGTTTCTTTGATGTTGCTTCCTCCGCTTGATGGTGCTCAGATGGCCATGATGCAGAGAGAGTGCTTGTTCATGGGCCGCAAGGCCCACGCACTAACAAGCGCCTGCAGATGCCAAACGATACGGTTCTTTGTGTGTAGTTACATACAAGACCGCATAAAGACGACGTGGGGATTAAATCAAAATTTACGAGCCTGCGGTGGCTTGATGCTACGACACAAGCCTTGGCCTTGCTTTGCTTGAGGGGTGAAACTGAATGATGGGCAATTTCCGCAGTACTTAGTCGTTACCGAGTCAGGCGACTAAGTATACGAGAAATCTTCTCCAGCCGCAATACAATTTCTCATTCCTGGCAATGATTCCGGAAGGAGGCGCTTGACTGCGAGTCAGTGCTCAAGGTGAAGAACGATGCCAGCTTTGCTTGCAGCCTTCGTTTTAACAATCTTTCAAAGTGCACAACATACGTTCTCCTTTTTATATACACCAAAGACAACCATTCTATCAAAGTTACCAGCCCTCTCGAAGATCGGTGCCGTGGGCAAACTGCTCTTGTTTTTATTAGACCTTTGAAGAATCTGAAAGCGCTTTGAAAATTTAGAGAAGGCAGTGAAGTGAAATCTGCCGACTTTTAGCAAGTCACTGCAGATACAGATCATTGGCTTCTACTCTGACCGCCGCGCGCACCCGTGACTCAACGGCTAGCTTTTGGCCAGGAACCCAAACAGACATTCGCAACTTTGACACAGATTTATTGTTGTGAAACACGTACTTTCACATGCTAAAGAATTGACGTATTGTCTAAAAGTTTGTCGGCGCAGCAAGTTGACCGGCCGCCTGCATCTCGACACAGGGACCGCCCGCCTGTGACGGAGTCCGCTACTGAAAAGTGGAAGAGTGCCGGCGGCATGGCGCGTGCATTCGTTTGCAGCCGATCTTTTTCTGCCCGTCCCTGCAAAAAGCATGTCTTTTATTTATGGAACCGTGGCAAAGAACCGTCTCTCTACGAAGCCGAGATCCTGATACTCAAACTGTTCTTTTAACGGGCAGAGTACGATCTTTGCCGCTTCTCTCGTGCGGATAGAGAAGCTTGTTTACGGTGCTCTTCCTCCAGCTGCTGGAGTCATTTCATGGTTTGTTGCATGAGAAGCTGCGCAAGGCTGGCTCTGGTTCTAGTACGACTTGTCTAGAGCGCGCGATCGCGCAAACGCGGCCGGAAAGCGGCCGCGGCGACTGAGTTGGGCCCATATGGCCTACGCGCGCCTCGCGCGCGTACTTGGCGTAACACGTGGCAGCTGTAGCGCAAGGCGCGGCGCCGCACTGTGCGCGCGCGCGCGGGACGATGTTGATGCGGACGTGCACGGGGAGAGGTGCAGGAAGTCCGAAGCGGCGCACTGGGTCGCCAGATGCCAAATTACGCGTTTTGAAATCAACCGGCTAGCCGGGCCGGCGCCTGGGAAACAGGCTGTTTATACGTACCATGCAGTCAGGTTCCGAATCTAGGTGGTGAAAGGACGTCCGATCACAGGACGCTCATTGGCTGAGGCGCATGTTGAGAACCCATGTTAGCAGTCGTCTGAGGTCAAACTAGATCACAATCTCGTCCTTCAAAACATCTTGAGCGGGCCGGCACCCTATTTGACTTCCAGCATGTTGATCGGCGCGACGATCCAATCGACCTTCTCAGCTTTATCACACTTCCCGCTATTCTGCTCTTCGAAGATCCACGGTCATCTCCCAAAAACGAGGTCACTTTGAGAAAAGCGAAGGCTAAATCGTAAGAACGTCGTCTTGGCCTTTCATGCGCTGTTTCAATATCTGCTTTGATTGCGGACAGACTTGGTCGCTCGTAATCGAACCGCCTGCATTTCATAATTCTCATTGATCATAAGCATAGCGACACAAAATTTGAGGCTCGTAAGGCAAAATTGCACAGTCTACTCGACATAAGTGAGCCCTTCATGGGCCAGGCGAGGCCGTCGGATCTCAAGAACCAAAAGCCCATGTCAAGAGTCACTCATTATACCGACTTATCTTGACATGGGCGTAGTACGTGTTCGCAGGCAAGAAAGAAGTTTCGGGCCTGTACTGGGTCGCGCTTGACCAGGAGTACGCAGTAGCTCGTCTTGGATCGGACGCCATAGCTGCTCTGCGGCTCACTATTCATACTCTGTGGGAGAAAATCTGAGCCTGTCTCTTAATCGTGAATGAAATTAAGGCTGGAATTTGGACTGTGCGCATCAGCGCATGGCTTCGCGTCAACCAGGAACCCACTCAGCGGAGCATTGACGTCTTGCAATTGTTTGGCGGTTCGATTGCCATTAGCTTTAATGCTCTGGTCGGAGGGAGAGCTAGGTCTTGTTTGACCAATACAAAAATCTGAGACTCGATCGCAGCCCAGCCGAGAAGCCGACCAAGCGAGAACGAATTCGCCATTTATGTCCAGTTCTACAAGTGCGCAGCAAACCTGCTGCTGCTTTTGCATCGCTTTCTGGTCGTTCCCATAACAATTTTGACGATCCTTCCAGAGTTTCTTTCGCAGATCGACTTAACGTTTGGTATGAAGAGACGGGCTGATCAGGCCCCGGGCCATGTGTGATTCTCTGACGAGGCCTGAAAAGGTGCACGTCAGATTGACGCTTGGAGTACAACACCAAAATTTGGATCCCCACGCTAAATGGGTGCTTGATAGAGCCGTTCAGTTTCTTTTCGGGTCCTTGATCGCGTATGATTAGATTGGGTCCTTGGTCAAGCGCTCTAAATCCTTTCCCAAGCCTAAAAGTCAAAGCGTGCCTATGATATGATCATTGTTGGCTGTGATGACTGCAAACGGTCATCGTCTCTCTCGCTGCTTGAGGCTCGACGACTGGGGCTTTTTTTATGGCCGTTTTTCAGTACAATTACAAGGATCGTGCCTGAAATCAATGGGTCATTACCGATGTTTCTCCGGCCGACTGGCTTTCGACTCACGTGCGGAGTTATGTCATCCTTTTAGTCAGCCGCCCAATGGGCGGAGTTCAGCTGACGGCAGCGAAGTAGTGCTCAGTAGGCCAAGATGACACCATCATTTGAGTCGGCTGGAACTCAGAAGAGATCGTGCACGTATCTGACGCCGACTTCTTCGTGCTTTCTCTACTTGTCCGCTTTGTGAAAAGTTGGAATCGTCAAAAGGGGAAATTAAGGCAATCGGTTCGTTCAGAAGCCGGTCTAAGTGGGCAGCGCGCACGCGCGATCCTGGTTTTCACTTTGACGACCGAGTCATGCCTTGCATAGAACTGGAGGTGGGTACGGGTCACTCCTTGCTGCCCTGTGAAAGGTGGTAATTAGATTAGCTAGCCCTCTAGTATTGCTGTCAGATTTTGCAGTGGACGTACTACAATGTCAAGTATTACACGTCTTGTTCGATATCCTACGCACCGGTTTGCAATGAATGGATACGGGTCCAAGACGTGACGCCAAGTTTCGAGTTTGCTTTTAGGCAACACATATGTCACGAGCTTCGATCGAATATATATAGTCCTGCTACATGACACCTGTGCTCTCTACCAACCAAGTGATCCTCATTTGCTTCGTCCAGTACGAGTTCAGATGCGTAAGATGGTCTATGAGAGCTCACACGAATGGCCGTCAGAAGGAAAGCGGTTTGCCGTAAGCCCTTTGGGGATTGCCGTCAGTTTCTCCACGAAGCACCGTGACTATTGTTTGTAGCAGATTTAGGAACAACCGTACATCCTGCTCTGCGTCTACTTTTACGACTTTCAGTCCCCCGACTTTGTGGGCTGAGCTAGGGCTGTACTGAAAAATCTGCGCTAAAATCAAACGAATTGTTGTAATGAGGTGGCATTGAAGAACGAGACTCGATGAGCAAACACTTAACTTTCGTCCCTTCTCAGTACAAAACGCAACGACTGTTGCTGCTGAGGCCGCATTCTCTACTCGTACATTCTATTCGATCGGTGAGCAAACCAATACCGCTCGCTTCTGATCACGGGTCACAAATGCGTGCGACAAGCGCAGACAGGGAATGGTAAGTCCAGAGTAAGCCCAGAGTGACCGTCACTTAGCTGCACTCAAATTTCAAAGAATTGCTGCTTACATGTTTGGGTTTTCTTGATCCGTTTTGCACGTTGGTTTGTAAAACTGCCTTTGAGGTGGTATTTCATGGGAGTACTACGTCCAACCTGGATAAACGTCCGAAGGGGTTGCATGAGAAGCTGGCGGTGAGGAAAGCAAGCCTAACGTCCCAGTCAAAGTATTCTGGAGTGTTCCGATGCTTGCCAAATGCAGAAGGGACTCGGACTCTGCCCGACATAGAACTGCTGGAACAAGACAGTGGCGTTGCTCGCCATAAGAACGTGAGTTCGTGCCTTACACGGCCTGTCTCCTATGTGACTTCATTACTTATGCGACAACTCCTCACACCTTGAGAAAGGAAACTTGCAAGCCTCCAATCAATGATTCCACGTTGTACGGTTTGTAATCATGATACCATTAAGTCGGATTCCTTCATCAGGGTCACTGCTGATTGACGAACTGAGAAAAAGACTTTGAGGACTTCCAGATTGACAAATAAGGAACTCTTTGCTTTCCTCCTTCTTGGATGCCCGAGTCGTTTTCATGCGTACGAGTTGATTCGTATTTCGGCAATGATGACGCTCTTATGGGTAACGAGCCCAGTAGTGTATGCCATTGCACAGTCGTCAGACACGCGTTTGCGAGGCCAGGTCTACAAGATTGCGGTTTCGGTACGTCGCTCATTTTGTCGTCTTGAGAAAAGAGGCGGCAGGATTCGCTTGCGAGTCACTTTCCAAATTGCTCTAAAGCTGATTCGAAGCTGTCTCGATGGACCGAGCTGTGGATGTCAAACTCACTGGAGGAGCTTTGAATCACGAGATGGATGCGGGCGCCTCGTAGGTGCGCGAGCGCGCGATGTTCCTGTGCGCGCCAGTGCTAGTTCTGCGAGCTCTACGGTGGTTGCTGTTTCCTTTTTGCAACTCTTCTGGTCCTCATTTGATGATCAAAGATTGTAACGTACGTTAACGCCGCATTGACTTGCGATGGCTCGCTTGCATCCCTTTTCTAGCCACCCCATTCTCGAGCTAACATCCAAACCTTCAATTTTGGATCGCCCGGAAATTCGTTTGAGGTACGCCCTGTTATGCCGCGCGGCCGGGCTTCGGCCGCGGGCGCAAGTAGGCAGGCTACGTGCCTGAAAGAGCTACCCCGCCGTGCAACCGAACAACTCCAATTTGTGGTCTGCCGCGCGATGCGGGGGCAACGTTAACGAGGAATTAAGAGCAGTGAAGATACATCGTCAAGTAACCGTCAAACAATAGTCCACGTCTGTTTGTAGCCGCCAGAAAGCGCTGGACTTGTCGGGGCATTACAGCTCCCCAGGCTTCTTCTCCGGTACGGGAATGCGACTGACGCAATCAGGATAGCAGGCGTTTGAAATCCTGCGTCTCGTGATTGAGATAGAGTAGTCTCGGAATCCCTTGGAGATCAGAGTTGTGTTGACGAAGATGGAAAGTCGCTTGGCTTCCGGGGAGTGACGCCCGAGCTCTGGCAATGTCCTGACGTCGCAAACGGCAGCAAACAAAAATTGTCGAGCCAGCCTGTTCGCAGATCTAGAGTAGGGCATATTTACCCTGCTGACGGCTGCTATCCTTGCAAAATCACGGCTTGCGTTGAATCAACCTTCTGTTTGCGCAGCGGGCAATGGCTGTGGGCGATGGAGCTGCACCAGATTCCTTTTTCAAAGTGTGCTTGCCCTATTGAGTCAAAATAAACCGTTTAGCGGTACAAACTTGCGGACTTGGTGTGCACTTTAAGTGTACCTGTTTCCCCCGCGCGCGGCAAGCCCACTTTTACCAGAATTGAGGGACCAGCTTCACTTGTCTCCGTAAACCCCATGAAATCCAGGCGGCAAATTTCCGACAATCTATCTTCCAATGGGTACCGTTTGTTCACGCCTGATGCACACTTGTTGCCGCTTATTGTACCACAGAGAACCCAGTCGAAATTGTAGCTCGCGGCGCAGGTCTCTTGGCCGCCTGCTCGACCGCCGGGCTTGGTTCTCACGGAACCGGGGAACGGTCGCGTTCAAGAGTGGCCGATCGCATCGCGCATCGAGCACAGGAGGACGGGAGGTCATGGGTGGAACCGGCAACACGCTTCGGACGACAGCACATCTATGGTCGATGATGGAATGATGACCGATTGTTTCCAGATGCACATATCAAGTCGTGCTGTGGAATGTGCCGGCTAGGGAATTGCAGGTGCTGATCCGTTCTTTGAAAGCTAATCATGAGGAAGGCCGAAAAGTGGGAACATATACAAGCTCTAAGGGTTCCGCGGTAGACTTCCATCTCAGTCTGACCGAGCCGCAACCGCGCCCTGCGTGCAGCAACTGTGCATGCATGACGGGGACCCTTCTTCCGAGTTCTGCTCAACACATAATTGTCTGGTCGCGTGATCGCCGTCGGAGCAAGCCGCCAAGTCCGGGCGGTGCAATCCGTGGCTGCGCGCGGTTGCTTCATGACGTGATTGGGCTAGCTAAGAGCTGATGTGGTAATGAGGATCATGATCGCGTAACTCTGATGGACCGTAAGTGGGCCTCGAGCCAACGTCTTGCTGCCGCCGCGCCGGAAAGTCCGAGCGACTGATAAAGGCAACCTCTACTTGTGCAAAGCACTCTCTGGTGTTCTTCGGGGTACTTTGTCTATGGGTTAACCCTCTTAATTATATGACCTACTTTGACTGCAGCCGTGGCTCTGAGCAAACCATGTTCGATACCAACACTATGCTCAGCTCGGTCATTGGAAGCTAGCACTAAAAACCGTTTAAAAAGGGCTTTTGGCCGTTACACCATTGACTATTCGAACCCATTTTCACTTTGACTAATTCAAAAATGTACTCTTATTGCAAGAGTTACAACGCTACTATATCCCCCCCACGATAATTGTGAACCTTATATCAGGCAGAGGAGCCTGTTTCCACCAATCCGAGCGTCCGATCCGAGCTTCTTTGCCACGACGAGATTATCGTGGCGCTGCTCGACTCGGCGGAAGATGCGAGTGACGAGATGGTGTAGAGGGTCATGGGGCGCCGTGGAAGCCGGGGCACGTCCGTGAACCGCAAGAGCATGTTCGCGCACTGCTGCATGCTGGGCCGGATGCTGATGGTGATGTGGACGCACAGCAGGCCAATCTGCGGTCCGGAAGAATGCGTGATTGGATGCGTCTCAGGATTAATTGAGGACTCGATCTCGACAAAAAACACGATGAGCAGGGTAAACAAAGCTTGAGGTGGAACCTCCTCGGTTACCAATCGGGTTACGGACTGTCTGGAACCCCGGGCATCCGAAAGGACGACACTGGAGGTTATTTTGTGACATTCAAGAGCGTCCACGATCGGCGGCCGGACTCGACGTCAAGATAACTCCAAAGTACGAGGTAACAAATCACAGACGACAGAACAGATCAGACAAAGGACCTCGCGAAAAGCTCGCGCGGACCTCCGAAGGCTACCTCGACAGGGGCGTCTGGCTTTTACACTTTACAAAATGCAGGTTTGCACTCGACTTTGCTTTTGAACGATCAACAGTTGACACTCGACTGGAGAAACCATTTGAGATCTTATTAATGTCTTGCTGTATCCAAAACCCTTTTTAATGCTAAGGAGATTTCTGGGCATGTGCCTAGGGGAAATTAAGGCGCCGTGTGGTCGAGACGACCCCACGTAGCTTACCCGGGTCATCCGCTCCATGCCTTCCGCATGCTCCTCTTGTTCTTGCGATGAAAATCGTCGGTCGGCCAGCAATCCAAGCTCGTTCCGTTCGGCCAGCGACCATGCCCACTCCGTCAAGAATACCTGACTCAATAAGGAGCAACAGAAAAATCAGCTACACTGGTGCCGCAAGCACTGATCAGACTACAATTGTGCGTCAGATCCGAGTCGAAACATGGATGGGATTGGGATTAGTGTCGTTTCAAATCGGCGCATAGTCGTGGCGCATGGGCGGAACGAGTCGAGCGGAACGAGCGGAATGAGCGGAATGAGCGGATAGAGCAGAACGAGCGAAGAAAGTTAGAGCGGAACGCTTGCCTCGTCTGGGGGAGCGCCCTGAACGGTGGGCCGCCTCCCTGCCACCAACGTCAGCAGTACTACCCCAAAGCTGTACACGTCACTCTTTTCCGTCAGCTTTCCGGTAGCCACGTACTCCGGGCTTAGATAGCCAGATGTACCCGCGACCGCTGCGGAAACACAAACTTTGTGGTCAATGTTCGTAGGAAGGATAGACTCCTAGAAACTTTACTAACCCCAAAAAAGACAGCTTCCATTGGCAGAAAGTCAGGGAGCTGCCTGCTCAGCTTTTTCGTTAAGTGCTTTACATGTTGATCGATCGAGATTAGAAGGCTCATCCGAGCTGCGACGTTCTTTTGCGAGAGTACGCAGACGGCATACTGAACCGACCGCTGTTCGCTTTTCCTGCTTAACGCAGATTCTTGGTGCCGGACTTCCTTTCCCGCATGGCTCCAAAACATGTCGCACGGTCAGGTTTTGAAACCCATCCTGTTTCGTGCCCGGGCAAATTGATTGGTTTCGTGTCTTCAGTTGCTTTCGGTAACTCTCACCGTTGTTTGTGCGAATCCGAGTTTCATTGTGCCGCCGAACAGTAAATCTGTGAGTTTCACTTGCCCCTGAGGAAAGTGCAATGGGGTTTTTTGAGAAGTGCAAGGGGACTCTGTATGCTACTCACCAGTCGTGATGTGTGTGGCGTCCGTATCCACCATCTTTGCGAGGCCAAAGTCAGAAAGCTTCGCTTCGAAGTCGCCCGTGAGCAAGATGTTGCTCGGTTTCACGTCACGGTGTATGCACTGTGGATTGCAGTCCTGGAGCACGGAAGCGCGAAAGTATCGGGACGGAGTCGTTGTGTTTTGGTCGGCTGAAGAAACTTCCATGCATCTCCTTTATTCCGGATCTGTGTTTCTTTGGGAAGCAACCGTCACTTACTAAGCCTGGTGAGCCACGATTAGCCGCCCTTCAACCAGATTAGACTGGCTAAATAAGAAAGCCGCTGAGGTTCCTGGACTCAACCGGGTTTGGAAGCGAAACCGTCCTGAGTCTTCGGAGACAAAGGTGAGGCTCAATTGACAGCCCGAGACTCCTAAGCGCCCTTTGACCAGCTTCTACTATTCTATCCCGACCGCGGAACAATAGATTATAAAAGCCTGACTGTTTGCGAAGTCTTCGTGCATTGCCAGGTTCAGGCAAAAAAGTAATAGATGCAAAACCCTGCTTCAACCATTACAAAGCACTACGCGCGGCGTAAGTGAGCACACAAGCATGAAACTTTGTGGCATCTAGTGAACGTATAGTGGAGATGCTGATTCTGCTTTCTGTCCAGGCCTGAACTTGGATAACAAACTCAACAGCTTTTGGATGACTAACATCGTGAAGGTAGATCAGCCCGCGAGCAGTTCCGAGTGCAATCTTCTCGCGAGTTGGCCAGTCCAGGAAGCGGGCTTGATCCAGACCGCTCCTCGGCTGCTGCGGGTACAAATGGCCTTCCAGACTGCCTTGCTCCACGAACTCGTAGACGAGGCTGCAAAAGAGATCATCGAGCAGAAAGAGATCTGCACTTAACCGTCTCCAATTGACCGCCATTTTGAAGGGCTTACGTGACGAGCACACGCATGTGCAAGCCGTCCGGCTTTGCACGGGCGCCTCTGCATGCAAAGAAAAGCCGTTGCCCTGAGCAACAATTCGTCCAAAACCCCACCATCTGTAGGCCTGTCGATGATGCTCACACGAAGCGTGAAGGCGAAATCCGCACATTGAGGACCTGACCAATCATTTCGACGAAGAGACTGTCCTGCTTACAAGCATCGCTTGATGAAGCGTTCGCTTGCGAGCTTTCAATTCGACCAATCAATATACATCACTGCTTCTGCTACGTAGTGTCAACATGAGTTCAGGCACTTGAACCGCTCACCTGCAGTGGGGTTCCGAGATGCAGCAACCCTTAAGAAACACCAAGTGACGATGCCGGTATTGTGCTAGCGTCGCAATTTCGTTCCAAGCTTCCTGCACGATTGTAAGCACCCGCGCTGAGATTCTGGGCAAGCGGGTTCTATGAGCGGGAGGAAGAACAACACCTTTCTAATTCTTCGAGATGTCATTTCCAAGCTCCCACAACATTCCCGTTTTCAATCGTATTGCGAGGTGGCGTGTCAATGCTTCCACAAACATTTTCCGTTTTCGATCATATTGCCTGCCCTGAAAGAAACCAGTGCCCTGCAGAGAGAGGCTTTTCTGAATTGGATTCAACCGTCGTTAAACACAAGGACTACAACCGTCTGTTCAGCCTCACCTTCACTCCGTTCTTCCCGACATTCATGATTGCTACCTTGATTGCAACCACCTCTCCATCGAGCTCACCAACGTACACTTTTCCGGAAGCCCCACTGCCCAAAAGCTGGCTCTCATCAAAGTTCTTAGTCGCCTTCTCTAGTTGCCTCTTGCTGTATATTTGCAGCCGCTTCTGTAAGGCTTTTAGGCTGATTGACGATATGCGGCTGAGCGTTGCCAGCTTATGGTTAAACCGAGCCTTGCGGAGAGGATAACGCTTGACAGCGAGAATTGCTAGGACGAAAAGAAGGACAACCACTCCAACAGCAGTGAGTACACCCACTAGAGCCCACTTCACGACGTGGTCGGCGCTTGGGGAGATGAAAGGTAGAATTGCCAACGGGGGTGGGAATCGATAGTAGCAATTCTCCCAAGCAGTAATCTCTTCGATGCCAGACATCAAGGAAGAGAACTGCAGTCCTAGAGTGAGTATGCAGTTGGTGACGTAGGTTGCATCGTTGGTGTTCGCAAGCTCCCTGGCGACTCTTATGAATGTCGGCCTGCATTGGCCGCAGTCGCGGGTAGAGCCGTTGCAGGAGGTGGCAATTTGATCCAGGTATTGGCTCGGAACTCGTTGGTAGCTGGTGGTATAGTTGTAGCAGCCAACGCTCATGAGATGGTTCGCAGCCGTTATGTGGCTGCATGTATCCAAAGAAGTAAGCGGAACGCCGTTCGCCACGAGCGCCTTCTGGAATTCCGACCAGCAGACCTGAACTTGGTCCTGCAACGACCGAGATCAAAAATGGGGCATGAGAGGAAGACATCGGATGCACAAGTTGTTAGGCGGGTCCGCTCATATGTGCTCAACTGGGCTAATCTATTCCTACCGATTGCCAGGTCAGGCCGCCAACGACTTAATACGAAGCAATCTGCCAATTGATGTCAAAGTCAACCTTGCCAGCAACTGTTTTATGCATAGCATCCCGGGCAAAGAAGCACAGCGTGAAACTTGCAAACTCTTTGCACGGAATCTAGAAACTTGAAAGTTGATTGTATCGATTCAGCTTCGAATTCCTCAATCCGACACGACCCGTGACGCAACAGGGAGCTTTGGCACGCCACCATGGCAGCTTATCGGCTGGTTAGAAGCTGCCAGGTTATTTGCCAAGAGTTTCGTTCCTAGCTTGGTGAGCAGCCAAAGCTTCTGTGCTTACTCAAAAGCTTCATTGTCGGATATTTTTCTCCCGACCAATAGGCAACAAATCAGTCACAGCAAAAGGACAGCTTGCACGTACCTGCTCCAGGGTACGCCCCGTGTTGCGGAAATAAAACCCATGTTGTTGGCCGAATGATCCGACAATAAGGTCGCAGCAACGATCCGGGCGGATCTGAGCTGGGCCACAGCTAAGAGCGACCGCGGTGAAGTTCTGGACCTCCCAGTCAATAGCCGTGCACTTAGCCGCTGGTATGATGGGAGCAATATCGACCGCATGCAGACACTGGGATATTCCGTTGGCAATAGCGACCGGGTAGGCCGCTGCGGTCATTGCAATCTGGGCGAGGTCTGCAAGGCGATGAGAAGGCACGTATACGTTGCTGCGTTATATGTCACGTGCGAGCTCAGAAGTTCCTTGTTCAAAAGCCCTGGAAGGTGGTTGAGGGGAATGAAACAGGCTTGAAACGATGTGAGTTCACTTCAGTCGGTTCAGCAGTTTAGTCATTTATTGTCCTCTAGCGTTTCAATATTCGAGTCTGCAACTTTATGATTAGGACCTTTTCCGTCAATCAATTGTCTTAGCTAACGTGGTTCCCTGTGGGCCTCGCTGTCAGTAAGCGACCTCACCCTGGCAAGCAGGTGTGCTGAGTAAAGCGGCGGTGCTGCTTCCAAGGGACATGATCTTATTTGTGATCAGGGTGGTGCAGAGGCCGCAATTGGTTCCTTGAACCGCATAGCAGCTGGCCCCAACCGTACCTGGTACAACATCCAATGGAGTGAGGCAACCGTAGCTCATGCATGACCAGCTATACAATACTGCTTGTGCAGAGCTTCAGACCTCAAACTGCATTTTCTGACCCGGATCCTACTGTCAGATACACATCAGATTCGCCTCTTGCCCAAGACCAGAGGTCAGTTCAATATGCTCTGTTGCATCTGATTGAGGTTACTGGCTCATGAGCATTCACTCCCCTTGACATCACAATTGAAAGACACACGTAAGGCAGTATATCTCGACCAGAGCTCCTTGGCTACATATGCGCCCTTGATGCCCCATATATCCATGCTACTTGCACCGGTAGAAAAGCGTTATGCGAAATGATCAAGTTTTCTGACTTGCTGCCACTCTAATTGATAAGGAAGAACACGATTAAGAAATGGTTAAGGGAACCTTCACCCAGTGGACGCACCTGGAAAAGTGCGGTTTGTTGCAGACCAAAATTTGTAGACAGTAGTGAGGTTGCTTCCACAAGCCATGCCTGATTCCTCGGAGAGTGCTCCACTGGTAACATTGCAGTCGCTGGGGACAAGAATCCCAGCCGCGAAGAAAGAAGCAGTGAAGTTCTGCGAGTTGAGATTAGAGAATTAGCTTCTGAGCATACACACAAATTCCTGCTAGAAGAATCTACCAGACTTCTAGTTTGTTAGACCCTTCAAGAAAGCATCTCTGATCCAAAAGACCAATAATCCAACTTTAGAAGGTATTCCGTATGCTATCCAGAAAAGAACAATATCCTCCGACTGCTAAATGCATGAAATGATGACACTCGTCCACATTCTACAGGAACTGCCAATAAGCAGTCGGCACCAACAAGCATAGCAGTTGGTCAGCTGGGCCCTAACTGGGACAGATATCCCAGCCCTAAGCTTTGAAACGGACCTGAATGCTGGATAGCCTGACTATAAAACATCAACAAGAGAACAGCATCTGGAATGCTCTCCAACTGAATATGATCATGTTCCAATCTATATTGATAAGGAATGAGGCGATGAGCAGGACGATCGCGCTGGCCGACCTGGATGCATGCATCTGCTGATGCTTGTGGAAGAAGCAGGCGGCCAGTGTCATTTGCATAGCGTGTTCTTGCTTGGAAGAACGCTGCCCGAATCTGGTTGCAGCAATTTGTGGGAAGGTCTCCAGTCCCAATGGTGGCCGCCGTGCCTGAAGCATCAAGGAAGCCGCTGAGTGTAGGGTGCCTCCAGCTTATTGTTGTTTAGTGTCGTTACTAAGCAGCAGTCCCGTTGGACAGAAGCAGGTAAAACCTGTGCGTTTCAAATGTTCAATATCAGGCCACTGAGGAATTGCCTGGTCACCAGCCAACTTCATAAGGGAAGGGAGCTTCCCACTGTTTTGATGGACCCAGTTTGTAGTAAAGAAGGACTCTCCAGTATTGAATGATATCTAGGTTGAGGAATGAACGTTGCCGGGCTTCTTTAAAGTAAGCAGCCTCTTTTCTAGGACCAGCTCGAAAGCCTATCATAAAACTTAAGCTCAAGCTCAGACTGCACACACCAACTTCTGATGCAATTGGTGACCACATCATTTGCACAATTGTTGTTAAGAGGAGAACTCTGGAAATCATAATGACTCACTGGAAGAGCAAGCAGATTGCTTGGCGTGCTGAATGTCTGATTGGAGGAACACCAAGGGGCATTCTCCAGCAGAGATCGGCGGAGGAAGAGGAGCACCTGGTCGAGGTGCGGTCTCTACCTAGTCTGCGATACCTCTTCCTAAGAAACTTAGAAGCAAAACAATGCCTGCAGGGCTGATGTAGGGGGAAATCAGAGAAGCTGTTGGTTTAGCTCTTTCTGGATGCATTATGCTTAGTCTTTGCTTGTTACCATGCCTACACATCCTTGCTTTGCTCAGGTTTGAGCTGGTGTCTAAGCTGGTACTGCAAGCTACTACAGAAGCTATGCTGCAGCAACTCTCTACTTTTGTTCTTGACCACGAATTGTGTCAGCATGAGCTAGTCGAGCTGCCAAACAAGCAAGCAGCTGTTGAGTCTCAAGCAAGGACCTGAACACCTGAACGACTCCTCGCCGCTCACTTTCCACCTACATATAGCATCAGATCCTTACACCCAACTTTGGCCCAGCTTTGCTAAGATATCTCAGAAGAGCACTTTCAGCCAAAATCTTGGTAGTGAATGCCGTTTGCGCGGTAAGCCAGGACTCGCTTCCTTTCTAGCCCTCTGAAAGTCCAGCAGGGTCAAGGGGCACCCTTGGCAGCGTGCAGCACCTCACGCGAATTACGAAGGGCCACAGGTGCGTGGCAGCTTGAAGTAGACACAACATGCACCTTTCTGTGCTTTGCTTTAAACAAAGCCATGTTGGAGAAGCTACAGCTTACAGTAGGTATCAGTTACGGTATGCTGCATTATGCAGACTTGTGTGCCCCGCATGGACAGCCGTACACCCGTACGATGCACTCACGAGTCACCTACATACCGGTATTCGATGGGCTGCCACGTGAAGCAGTTCGATCCGCCGTCGAATATTGCAAGACTCAAATGATCGACGGCTGAGAACTGATATGTTCATGCACGTGGTATAAATCAGGTGGTAATCATTAATCCGCCGAACACTTGCGATTACTACTACCTAGCTGCAAGGCTACCGTAGCTTGTCAGTATGGTAGGCCGGTGACACCGTGACAGCCTGCAGCCATACGTGTCAAACCAAAAGCCTTCAATTACCTTTTTGCTCCCTGCTTCCTAATTAGGTTCTCATCTTAGTTCTGGGTCAGACCCTTGGTTACATAAACAGGACCATGCTAGGATGTGAGGATGTTGCGGGTTCCACGCCGGCGGCGGCTACCTATCAAAAAAAAACCTGGCTCCGCCAAGGTACATTAATATATGAATGAGCCCTTACCACCGCATCAACGTCCTAAGAGCCAAACGCCGGGCCTGGTCTATTCGATCCAGATTGTCAGACGGACCTTTATCGAGAGATAATTGGCCGCTTTTGGAATAACGAGGTGTCCTCAAGTGGTCACCCCTCTGTCATGCACCTGCACGAACTTCGTCTTCTTGCATTTCGAGGATATTGTATCCTGCCATCTAATTGACCAGACCAGACCGTCACATTCGTAACAATCGTGAAGCTTTCGATCGACGAAACAACAACCATTAAACATGGGCGGCGGCAGCCGCCTTCAAACTGAGACTCGCTGCAAATGCGCTGGTTGAGCTTCACAAATGTACTGCAACATTCTCTCCCTGTCGACAAGACGATCATCTCAGCACGATGGGTTTCGACGGTTTATTTGATAGATTCGCTATTTTTAAGGGGCGGGTGTAAAGTCGAAGCTATATGTGAAGCTGAGGGTTGCTAATGCAAATGAACGCGGCCACGTTGCGCTGTGCGCGATTATTTTGGTGCGCAATCGGCTCTTCCGAGCATGCTCTTGCTCCCACGGATTACCAAAGGTTTTCTTGCATGGTCGTGATCGATGTGGCACAGCCTGCACGCCGGTCAGTCGCTTTAGAAACCTGTAAACCTGACG
This sequence comes from Klebsormidium nitens, assembly GCA_000708835.1. Classification (NCBI taxonomy): domain Eukaryota; kingdom Viridiplantae; phylum Streptophyta; class Klebsormidiophyceae; order Klebsormidiales; family Klebsormidiaceae; genus Klebsormidium; species Klebsormidium nitens. The sequence goes on along the minus strand of DF237156.1, from coordinate 6,878 downwards.
TGCGGATAAGCAATGAAAGATAAATGGTCAAAGATCGAAAGTGGTGCGTCAAGTGGGCCGGGGATTGAGGCGCTCGCGTCCGTCCTGCACACGCCGCACATTTCATACATGTTTTCATGCAAAGATTTGACCTCACAAGACGCCAGGCGGCCGCGCGCAGATGCTCCACTTCCGCGCCCTCTTCTTTTTTCTGGCTGCTAAGTCGTGCGCAAAATACTAAATGATTGCTCGTGAAGAACTTATCAAAGTTTTGAAAGAAATATGATTTCGCTGTGTGCATACAAATCTTTGAGAGTCAGGTTTCGTGCTTACGAATCAATGAATGTTTGTCCGGCGCGGCCAAGCTGTCGGAGTTGGCTTTACTGTACTCTCATGCAACAGCCGCTAAGGAGACTCTGTAAACGCGATATATCTCAAAAAAGTTGGTCCGCAACGCTTCTTGAGTCACGACCAACTGCTGGGGCCCTTCGATTTGTTTCCCTTCGCTTCCCTTCGCTTCCCGTTGCGTTTTGCTTTTGCTTTTACTTGTCTTCGACCCGTCCTTGTTGGGGCCATTCTCGTACGGCCGCGGCCGCGCGCGCGGGTCGAAAAAGAAGGGGGCCGCTCGCATGGAATCGTGACTTTCTGAAGTCACTTCTTCGAGGTCAGATCTGCAATGCTGCATGTCTCACTGGGGACACAAAGCATCTGCCTCACCTTTCGATCTCCACCTTGTCGCAGAGCAAGGACAGCTGTTCTAGAGAGCCCTTAGCTAGACTGCCAACCAAGTCCTGGCTGATGTAATAGCGATGAGCGGCCCTGACGCTTCTACAATCGGGAAAGATTGAAGCTCCTTTATCGCTTGTTTTAAAACCACGTCTCTCCAAGCACGAATTGTCTTCCCATGAGTGTGCAGATCATCAAGTAATTAAAGGGTCTATCTCGCCTTGTAATGTCCCTGAAAACCCTCAGCTTGCGAGCCGGGGTAAGTCATCGTACTCAACTACCGCCAGGGACCGTCGCTTTTCTCCGTTCTTTTGCCTTGATATCTTCAATTGATTGACCTCCCTTCGCTTGTCCTGTCGCTCTTATTCTTTTATAAGTGCATGCCGTGGCAATCAATAGCCAGTCGCGTGTGGCCACGGCCGCGCACGTAGTTGACAAGACGGGCGGTCGGACGTCAGTGTCTCACGTCACTTTTACATCCGGAACGGATTGTCAGATGTCATATTAGTTCAACTCTCTTGTTCGTCGTCTTTTAAAACGGTGGCCCAGATTCGGAACTTCCATCATCCTGTAAGCGGCATCGAACCAGTTCATTATCTAGCTAGCTACATGAGTCTAATTGTACATGCGGCTGTGGTAATGATTGTTGCGGAAAGCTTGGCTTCCAGGTCAGAGACAAACGGGATAGTCGGAATCTGACGCCACGACACGTCCCTTCTGTGATTCTGCTCTTTCGAAGGTGTTCGCAAGGCAGGCGAGCAGGTTTTCTGACATGGCCATGTAGAGAATTAATGTCGAACACTAACATTCTATTCGAAGGCTAGCGTGTAGGTGAGCTAGCATGCACTGTAAAATTATACCAATGGTACCTCCTGGTTTTACTTTCTACAAATATCGAGTGATTAGAGGCTCTCCACTTGGGAAGCGCCATGTGATGGTGATGATGCAGCAAGCTGGCTGACTATCTAGTCAGCTGGAGCTCTTCGTTCCTTCCCGGTGATGCCACTCGAGGCGTTGTCCAATTCAGTCCAGCAACGACATGGACTGCGGACCTTGCGTTTTCAACCTGCTTTCGAAAAAAAATCCTTCCAATCACTTTCTTCGATCCATCTTGTTAATCTGCGGACTGTATTTACGATAAAGAATTATCAGTCCGGCAGCCGCTCACACCAAAAGCGATGCGAATGAGCAAGATAATATAATCTCTTCTTCGTGCAAGTGCTTCCGCTTTTATCGTTCGTGTAGGATACGTTCTTTTGTCTTCGGGTTGCTATCCTAGATGTAAGTCTTCCCGAAGATGAGAATGTAGGTGGTACGTAGCAACGCATAATTTGATGGATCTCTGAAACCAGTATCAGGTGCACGGTGCCGAATCTCCTCCCGGCTCAAGAGCCCCGAAACTGATCGTCGGTGTAGCGTGCGGTCGCGTCCCGGCCGCACACGTAGGCAGGCAGCTAATCGACTTGACGGCCGCCGGCAATCCAAACGCCATCAACTTGGGGATCCGGACAATGCCCTTCATGGCTCAAGACTCAAGGATATTTCGCCACACGATGATCCACGTTTCTGTTTCCTGGTCGATCAGGCTTTGCCTGTTGCCTCGGTGAAAAGCTCGAGAATTGTCGATTTTTAGGGCGACCTTGAATGCGACTTTTCAGGCAACCGGTACCGCTCAGGGTCCTTTCGATCCGGGGTGCGGTGGGTAATCAGGATAAGCATGCGTTTGATTCTCGCGTCCCGTTGAGCATGTCTTCTTGTTGTAAATTCTCGCGAGATCGCTGAATTCGTCCGTGGCGATGAAGATGGAAGGTCGCCTGGCAACGGACCAAGTTGAATGTGGGATAGCAATCTGACGTCACGATCATGACAGTAACATCACTTTCAGAGCAGAAGAAACCTCTTAGAGCCCCCTCATGACGGCTTCCTTCACTTGATACGGCCTCTGTGGAGATGAAAGTTCGCGACCGTGGGTTTCCGAAAGGAGAAAGTTCGACGATCTTGAGACTTGAGACTACGAGTGCTTTTAAGATTAATCACCGTCGCAGGGTGGGACACAGTCGTGTGGCGAAAAAGGTGGCCTGAACGGGCTCTGGCGATAGTCGACAGCCGCGAACTTTCACGCGGCCGCGCCGCGGCGCGGGTGCCTTTCCTGCGCACGACTCGGCCAGCCTCTCGCGCTCTCTGGTTTTTGCCGGGGCGTGCACGTCTAGTCGTTAACTTTATCAGAATCAAAGCACGTGGTCATTAATGTATGATCCAAGCAACCCGCATGAGCCATTCCTTTAGCACAATTTCATGAAACGGCCCGGTGACTAAACCATCTGAGCTTCTCCGTGCTTGAGCACCTGCCGACGGTCGAATGGACTGGCCTCCTCGGCGGCGGCTTGTTGGCGTGGCGCGTGACCGTGTGTAGGCTATGTCACCCCATGGCTCGCTCGCCTTCGACCCACGTGATTCTTTGTCTCTACAGCAAATTCTTACTGCCAAGAAGCTTGAGCTTCGGTCGTTCTGTAGGGGCGATGCAACTCCTAGATGCCCTCTCTAGTAACGAGAGTTCGAAACTCTTCGATCGAGCGCGCGACCGGCTTCTCCGCCTTGTCACGGAACGGCTCATGTTGCGGATCCTTCTTGTGGCAATGAAGATTGATTTTGACTTTCGAGTCAAAGAAATTTGGCTGCAACGGACGTCACGGTACCAGCAACTTACAATTCAATCGTGGGCTCTTCTTGGCAACCGCTAGCTCTGCCGCACAGGCCGACAAAAAATCTGATGGGCACGACTTCGGGCGCCCCTTAATATACAAGGCTGCATAGCAACGTCGATCAGATGCCTGACGCCTTTCTTAACCTCAAAGCGTTCATACCCTTGATCAATCTTCCCCGCAAACTTGAGAATATGTCATGTATTTTCCTTCTATTCTATGGAGATCAGTTGGGGCCCATGTCCTGAAAGCAAGTAGTAGTAAGAGGGGAGATCGAAAGGATCAATACGTACTTGCCTGCACAAATATTGTATCTATTATGACATTATATTTAATGTGATACCGCTCTCCAAGAATGAGCACGCCAAGAGGAAGGCAAGGACGGAGTCGAGGTTGGGCCCATGCTGCACGTATTGGGTACCCAAATGAAAGACCACTTGGATCGCCGCGTTTCCTGCGCAAGAGGAGGGTGTCCCCCTCTTTCTGGTGTGTTAATTCTTCCAGAACAATGATGGGAAGTTTCCCTTCGTGAGCTATTTTCTTGAGCTAAGACACAAATCTGCTCACATCAACCATCTCATGAAGTGCTTCAAAAACCGTGTCTTCTTTGTTGCTTCCTTTCACCGTTTACTTCCTAGTGCAAGTGTCATCAAACATAACGGATCCGTCGCAAGTGAGAAGACCTTCGAGGTGTCGCACAATCGAACCTATCGTCCCGCAAGATTGATGGGCAGAGACGTCCAAACATTCTCACTATTTTTTAAGTCGAGATTGAAAAGACTCTCTTAACACGCAACAAAGATACGCTAGAATTGAGTCCCAAGGCATGCTCGACGGAGACATGGGCTGGTCTTCAAATCCAATCTGCAACCAAAAGTCTCGTTGCCATAACATTGGCAGATATGCGTGCAATCACGGTTCAAAACCTCAGATGCTCACAGTTTGTTCTGGCATTGAAGAAGGAACTCGTAGACCCTCGGCTATGAAAGCTATCTTCCAGGACCACTGAACAAACCGATTGCCCCATCATATATACGTACAGAACACACGGAGAAAACGCAAATTGTTGCTACATTCGTACTTAAAGCTTACCAAGTCCCCCGTCTCCCCTTTCCTTGTCCGCAAGCAATCTGGTGAGAGGAACGTGAAGCTACACCTCCTTTTTCAATGTCCGCAAGTCCGGATTCCGGCAATGAAAGATTCTGCCTTGGGTTCAAGGAGCCCAATGGCAAACGTAAGGTGATTACTCAATGACATGAGGCCGCAAGTGCGTATGTAGTCTTCAGATAGTCGTCAGACTCTGGTAATTCTAAATGTATGAATGAGGCTGGTTAAAATATAATGGTGCGAGAATAAGGTCGATCCAGTTGTGAAAGGGTTGTGAAACTTCTTCTCCCCAGCTTTATGGTGGCCGCGCGCATGCAGTTGAAGGAGCCGTTGACACAAGCTTACATGAACCTTCGAATATCTACTTCTTGTTATTTTTTGTCTCTTCGCTGGCTACCACGGGTTGTTAAGAGCGCGCGTCTCCTTTTCAGCAACCACTATGGCCATGCAAGGGTTGTACATGGTAAAGACGACCAGATTGTTCCGACTTTCGTAGAATTCAACAGAAGATGCAACAGAAGATGCAAATCGTTTCGATTCCAACCTACAGTGCACTTTTGCAAGACTTTGCTTTCGCGTCTAAATTCCTTTCAATGTGCCCGGGTTTAAGCACAACTGTGTTTTCAGTCGTTTACAAAGCTGTCTCCTGTGATGCCCGGCCTGCGGCCGGCCGTCGGCGACGCGACCGCGCTCAGATCGGAGCATCGTGCTGCCACGTGGCTCATCTCAACGGCTCTGCGACCCTGCGGCGCGCCGCAATTGTTATGGCGATGACGGATATACGCGACAACGTGAAGTACCTAGCTGCTTGGCGCCTCTTACTATAGACCAGAGCCCAAATTTGAGGAGACGTCTTACTTAGAATGAGCAGCCGGGTCGATCGCATTGATTTTTAACAAAGAATTGCGTGATGAATGGCCGATCGGAGTGGATGAAAGGAGCTCGGCGAGGTTCGTTCCATCAGGCACGGAAGTCCAAAACGTGATTCCAGAAGGAAATTTATGCTGCTCTCTATATATCCGCCCGTTCGGGCTGTCACTACCAAGGTGCCTCCACGTGAAGAGGGTCCCTAATGAGATTGGGTGTGCGCTGTCTGATAATTCGCTCAAAAACCGTTTTCTGAGCATCATACAGCGGGCGCCTACAATCATTTTGCAGGGCGCTGTTAGAAGTACGTCGCACGGGATTTCTGAATGTATTGCCCACTTCGATCGGTTCGGGTAACACTTCGATGTTAATCGGTGCGTCAGCAAGCGCTATAAGTTGGGCAACGAAGAAGTCGTCGATCTGACTTGCAAAGTCAATCGACAATGGAAACTGCTGATGCCTCGACTCGAATGATTCACAGATGATTTTAACATTCCGCGGGGCTTACGAACTTCAACCAGACCCTTGGGCTTGAGAGCGCCTTACATCTACCAATCAAGTCGCGCTTACCTTACTGGCGCCCTCTCCTTTTGTATCCAAGAATTTTCGAAGATTCTGGGCTCACAGCTAGTCTCACTTCGACTTTCACCGGGAGGTAACCACTCATTCTCTCAAGCCTGCCAGCCTGGTCAAGAATCTGATCGAACCCGGACAAGCAACGTATAGGCCGTTCCAGCAATAAATTTGCCGGAGGTTTACACTCTGCTCCCGAGACAAGTCCGCTGTAGGGCGCGGCAGTCTACGGAAACGGAGACGGCAGTTTTGGTAATCGAAAACCTTTATATAGATATTTGTCTTGATCCGTCGAGCAGCTTCTCTATTCGATCTTCGAAGCGAAGTCAAATGGACTTTCTGGGGGCAAATAAAATCTCTATTTCAGAAGGCAATGGGCAACGATAGAGGAGTGTTGCTGACTTGTAGACAATATGGCGAGTTCAGTGAGACCTTCTGGATTCAAGTTGCAAGCGCCGAACGACGGCTGCACGTTTGATCCCGGCAAGATGCTCGGGCGAGCCGTGAGATTCTGGGTCGCCGCCATTCGGACGTCGCGCGGCAGCTTGAGGTCGACGGTCAGGGCACGCGCTCGCGTGGCAAGGTGGATCTGCTCGCGCGCAAACGGCGCGCCGCGTAAGCTGGACGCGCGAGTGCGGCCGCCTGGACGCGCGCGACAGACCAGCAGTCTCCGATCGGCGACAATCCACGCCTCAGCCTGGCCTCGACCTAAAACAAAGGCGGCTCTTGACCGCGCGTCGGCTGATCCGCGGCCACACATGTTTTTGGTGCCACGCGCGGCCGTTTGATTCGTGTCCGGCCAGGGACTCGGTCGGAGCACATGCGCCACGGCCGCGCGCCTTGGCTGTAGAAGCGCGGTCACGCGGTAACATTGGGGCGGCGCGAGTCTCAAATCCCACCCAACTCTCTCGGCCGTCCGATGGG
>DF237157.1:14159-142488 GCA_000708835.1 Klebsormidium nitens | reverse complement strand
GAAGAAACATGAGGAGAAGAGCCCAGCCGCCCTCATCAGGTGGAACGGTCTGAATGCGCTGAAGTGGGAGAGTAAACGCACGAGCCACATCTCCTCTAACAGCATGTGGTATCCGGGGCGTTCTAGTAGCATATAACGAGCACCAGAACGCGGCAACAACTCTGCCTCAAGATCAATACTCCGTATCCAAGACTAGTGCGCCGCGGCAGGTGGAACTCTCACGCCACGACGAGCTGAGGCAGCACCAAGGGCAGCCTGCTCCTGCCGCTGTGCTTCTCGCTTGTCGCATGACCGCTTGTGTTGTGTCAGGCCCCGAAGGCCCTTGAAGCGGCCCTGACACTGATGGCACTGGCGCCAATCAATGGGTCCTGGCTCGGCAGCGGCGCGCGATGCTCTTGAGGTGGAAGGGCCTGAAGTGGACGGTCCTGCAAGGGCTGGATTTGAAGCAAGGGAAGCCATAATTGTGGACAGCTACAATTTCCACAGCTCTGCATGCTTCGTTCGTATAGGTTTCCAACGTATACATGCATATACGTATGCAGCCAATATCATAGCACATGCCATGGACGATCGGTATATCAACATTTAACCATACTACTATGCGAGTCGGCCCCGCGTAAGCACTCAAGTCCGGTCAAGTCCGATAGTGTAGTATAAGCATGGACGGATGAGCACGAACTTGGCCGAGCGACTGAACACTCTAATAGCTCATTTAACTTGCCTTGAGGATCTTGCGCATGCGATGCATGACAGGGGCGCCAACTTCGCGCACTGATAATGCCTTGCGCATCATCATACAATGCTCAATGTCCAGGTCAGTGATGATTTCCAAACACCGCCTGGAAACCGGACGTATATCCACCCCACAATTGCCATGCGTTGGCTGCCAGTGTGAAAACCCCTGCATGCTTCCAAAGTTTGTGACACATATTAACCAAGTGTTGAGTTTTCCGAATCCTCCTGATCCACGCTACCCTGACTCGAACCCGGCAGCTCGAAGTTGAAGCTCACTTTCGGAAAGCTTCTTTGCAACTTGAAGAGATCGCTGAAGTACCGGGGATCGATCGCCGCATCCACCTCCAACCTTTCCTCGTGCCACTCGGCCCTTACTGTCAACACTTCGAGCAGTTTCGCCGACTGCAAGACATAATCCAGAAACGTAAGGAGACGGCGACTCATGGTCCCCGCGCTCACCACTAACACTCGCAGGTTCGGAAGACAAGCCTGCCGCGTCTCTACCGCCCTTTCCCAATGCTCGCAGACGAACTCGATGGCCGTCTCCCGCAGAACCAGTTCGTGCAAGTCCCCGAGCGACGCTAGCACCGCCCACGGGCACGTCCCGTTCAGTGGCGTCTCGATTTCCATGTCAAGCATCAGCTCCCACAGGTTCGGACACTTCCGCAGCAGACTGGTGCTTAGCCACTCCCACATCCAAAGATAACGTGGCCCTCGGTACTCCGAGCTCCTGACGCTCAGAAACTGCACGTTGCCCAGGCTCGGGTCGCCGCAAATGTCGATCTTTTCGCAGTCAAGCAGATCGAGGTCGTACAGCGCCGTCGAGGTGCCCACGAACCGAAGCTGCGTGAAACGCGACATCGCTAACCCTTGGAGTGCGGGCGCTTGCAGCGTCAGCGCCCCCGGCAACTCGCTCGAGGGAACTGTCGGAACCGCGCGCATCAGTTTCAGCCGCTCTAGTTTCTCCCCCACGATGCTCGGCGACTGCAACCCAAAGACCCCCGTGAGCTCCAACTCTTTGAGAACCGGGCACAGTTTCAGGAGCGACTCTAGAACTGGGTCGCTCATGATGACGTGCTCCAGGGTTAGCTTGACCAGCTTTCTATACCGCGCGCACCCCGCTTGGAACCCCGGCTCGAGCCGCACGTACGAGTCGTCCGACGACGTCAGGAGCTCCAGCGCCGTGAGTTTCGGACACTTGGAGGCCGTCCGGAGCCTGTCCGCCAGGTTCTCCCCCAATCTAGTTTCCGTGAGCTGCAGCTTCTGCAGCGTGTCCTTCACGTGAGATACCCAGAAGAAGAAGCTCAGATCGCTGACGGTCCACCGAGTCTCCACTTTTAGGCACCGGAGGTCGGTTGCCCGAACCACCCGTTCCGAGACCAGAAGTTCAAACGCTCCCAAACCCCGCCCCTGACCCTTTCCCCCCAGGAAATGCAGGTGCGAGACAGCGTCGGAAAGCTGGTGGAAGCGTCTGCAAGTGGCAGAGAAGAGGGCGACGTCTTCTGCTTTTCGCACGAGCGACAGGATCTCGAGTATCAGAGGGTCCGGGAGATTGTCGAAGAAGTTTGATGGTGGGGCGGGCTTCAGGAGGGGTTTAGGAACTTTGGCAAAGGGCTGCTTCTTTTTTGAAAAAGGAACTGCCTGCGCAGTCTCTTCGAGGCGGCGGCGCCGAACTTTGCTGGGCACAAAGTGTATGGAAGCCATCCTGGTCTATATGTCTCTGCAGAACGGATGAAGAGAATTTTCTTGAGATGATGCATCAGCAAGAACAACTGCTTTGCAATTGTGTTCGATCAGCAGTGCGGCCAAAGTACCCCGGAGCAGTCCAAAAGGGAGCTCTCAACACAGAGAAACAGAAAGTTGATCTCAAGCAGGATCGATGACATGCTTTCATTTGTGTCAGGGCACCATAAGAACTGCCTCCGTCTTGCAAACAAGTCTATCAGTCAGCTCATTGTCGCAGACTGCTTTATCCAATGCTGGAAGATTTGCGACCTTAACGAGCACGATCGCGTAAATTGAACAAGACTTTCAAACGGTCTGGATAGCTCGTGGCTTTTTGTGGGGTATTGAGAGGCTGCAATGCAGTGTGACATTTTCAAAACGCATCCTAGTCCTCATTAAATGGTTTCAGAAACTGCTTTTGCATTGCACGCTTTGCTCGGTGGAGAGCGTAATCTCACCTCAGAAACACATGTATCTGGGCCTCTGCAACATCAGCACGTTGCACCCCAATAAGACCTTTCGAACGATAAAATGCTATGCCCACCAACACAGGGACGCTGCATTTTGCGTTCGGCCAGCTCTGACCCTGCCAGTGCCAGCTAGGATATGCGAATCGGAATGGCTGTTGATCATGTGTCACATGTCATGCAATGGCGTAGTCTTCAGACTTAGTGCGCGCACTCAGCGCGCTCAGTCTCTCATGGTACTAGGTAGACGATGATCGAGTACGGTCACGGTCACTCCATCATGGTAAACGTTGTAGCTCGGTACTTATATGAACAGCTTTCGATCCATCTCCTCATGCTAGTCTTGAATCTGCAGAGAAGGTTCCTTTATATAATTGCGCAAATGCTGACATGATTGGATGATGTCACGAACTCAGGATTCTCTGCAGAGGCGGTCATGCAAGATGGGGGCAGGACTGCAACTTCAAGCTCTGTGATCAGGTATGTGGAGAGTTGGTGTGGTCAGGGCGGAAGTAGTCTGCGCCTTTGCTTCAGCGCATCCCCCACAGCGAGTGCCAGCAATGCCATGCCCCTAGCTTCAGATCTCTCAAACCTTCGGGGCAATTTTATCAGCACCGGCATGGGTGGGTCCGCCACGTTCCACTGTACATTAGAGATCTCACTTAGAAGATTCACTTTTAGGGCGTGAAATCGAATTTGTGAAAGTGACAGCTTGAAGTTTGTCAGCATTGGGAGCTACGAGACTTGAAGCCTTAAGCAAAAGTTGCCCGCCGCACAAGCTGGACAGCGTGTATTGAAAGATTTGCCTTCCTATACCCTTCCCGCATTTTGCCTGGTCCGCAGAGAGCTAGCTGGAGGCAGTAGAAGCAGGGAATCTGAGCTTCGTTTTTGGGGGATCCCTTGCTGTCCTCAACAGCCGGTTCTATACAGTGCGAGACAAAAAGGAATGAAAAGGCCTCACTGTGTTGGGCCCTTCTAGAAGACCTTACCCCGTTGTTCCCGATCAACTAGACGTTGAATCTGGCGTTGAGACCCCTGACAAGCTAGCTGTTAAGTGTTTTGCTATGTTGCTAGCTGAGCCGGAAGCTTCCCTAGACCAGCGCAGGCCTAGAGTTGGGGGTACATTGCTTTTCCACGTCGTGTGGATTTCAAGAAGAGCACTCGGCTGCAGTAGGCATGTTGGAAATTGAATTGTCCATTTAGCACTTCCTTCGGAAAGGGCCAGTTTCTCTGAAACTTATCGGCGCTCCAGCAATTTAAACAACTTGCCTACTTGACTCTTAGATCTGTCGCCCCCAGAAGCTCGACTGTAAGCCTGTTCACACCACCTTCGTAGAAAGTACTCAGCCCAGTGGTAAAACTCCCCCTTCCCAATGGGAACATTCCTAGGCCACTGCCTCCCTGGCGGCTTCTTTCTCGCCGTAGGCCTCTGGCACTTGTTTTCCTGCGTCGTAAGGTATGCCCGAGCGGACGGCTTACGCTACGTCGCGAAGGTCTACCACCAGGGCCCCGGGTTCTTGAAATTCTTCGAATTGTACCTCATCATTCTCGCGACGCTTTTCGACATATTCTTTGAGCTGTTCCTCTCCACCGACTTCCGCCCACTGGACAAACACGGGAACATCCCGATGTCGCTTCTCAACGACTACGAGCACTCTGCAATGCTCTTCGTTTTCTTGATCTTCGCTCTTGCAACATTACTCTCCGAGTCTACGAACCTCCTCCCCCTCCCCCGAGGAGCGCTACACGGAGTCGCAGGGTTTTGCTTCTTGATAGAGTTTCTTCTCTTCCATTTCCACTCGGCCAATCATGAAGGGCTGGAATCGCAAGTACATACCCTGTTGACCATCCCCATATTCGCCTGTATGGCGCTCTCTTGGCTGCTGACATGGCAGAACGGGAGCTTCTTAATGGACCTTGCGGCAGCGGGGGCGCTCGTGCTTCAAGGGACATGGTTCTTGCAGGTGGCTTTCACCCTCTTCTTCCCAGGTATGTGTTTACAGTCAAGCGATCGCTTCTGCAGTGCTGTATGAATGAAACCGCCTATGCTGTTCACGCCAAACTGCTTCCTGAAAATCTGAACGTAGTTGGTCGTCTGTCCTCTTCCAGGAGTTTCTCGGCATCTTGTGTTTGTTTCTGTGCTTCAAGAGATTCTGGGGCCCCTTATTACATCAGAAACGGACCACTTCTGAGTTACAAATGATATGACAAAGTTAGTCTCTGTACATTTGATTTCAACTAAGTTTTCAACGACATCACACTCTCATAGTGCGGCTGTCATGAAGTGTCATGAACTCCCAAGAGTCTGTCCGCTTTGATCACAAGAGTCCTTCACTCCCGCCCTTGAGTGCAGTCCTTTACTTGAAGCACGGCCCTGCCTTCCCATTCTCTGCGTCCTCCTCACCGTCCCTTTTCAAGGCCAATCTCCATCTTGCGAGCGCTTCATTTTAGTCTCGACACTTCAGGTCCATACTTCTTAAATGACTCAAACTTGGTTTCCCTGTCTGCTTCAACATGCACACGATCTTCTCGCCACCTCCCTTGTGTCTTTCAAAGACTGAAAGCCGTGATCGGGAGTAACCCTCGTTTGGCCCTTGATAACCCCCACCGTCCTATCAGGCACAATCCCCCTGGGGTGCCATCACGAGCCGGATGCGCCCAACGGCACGGACGGCTCGACCACGTGTAAGGACGAGATGGCGACACACCGAGCCAAGGCAATCGCCAATCTGCTCTTTACTTGCCACGTGGCAGTCGTCTTGATGCTCACGCTCGCAGCGTTTGCGGTGGCAAATGCTATCTACAAGCCCAAGGTGAGACTCAACTCGAAATGGGTTTTTGCCGAAATGAATGTTACGATGTCAAGACAGATCTGGGGAACTAGACAGCGGTTTCAAAATCTTGCGGTATCAGAAGAGGTTCAGTCCATGGCTCAGTGTGATTAAACGAAAGCAACCTGCCTTTGAACGTTGTGTTCTTTGCAAAGCCGGTGCATTGGTCGGAGGTGACCTGGGGAGGAAATGTGAAGCATGGGCGATTTCTGAAATGGAGCAGAACGAGGTTTGAAGATGGGACAATGAAGGAGCGAGGCAGACGCGGCGCATCGAAGGCTCGAGTCTGAGTCTTTCTTGCAAACGCAAACTGCAAGGTCAAGGTGTGAGAGGAACTTCAAAGAGGGAAGGTCTTAGGACCAGGGGACAGTGCTGCCTGTATTGACAATCGCGTTCTTCCTTTTCTGGGATTCCCTTGGGCCGCTTGTGCCTGTATGTTTCTTTCCGTGCCACATGCCTTGATCAGTCGTTCACCGGTCAAGCATCGTCCTGTATCTTCTCTCTTGCGAAAGTTTGCGCCGTTGACATGAGACCCGGAAGCCCAATCGGCAGATGGTTCAGCTTCTTCCGGAAGCATACAGAAAGGACGCCGTTAATCCTGTACCACAGATGCCATTTCAGGCAGCAAGCTTGGAGTGATTGATTTCACACAATTTGGGTGTCTGACTTTCTTCTTCAAGACTGTTTTCTCGTACCATAATTCTGGCACCGCCGAATATCCCAACGCACTGCATCCTTAATCAAAACTCTGCTTCAACGAAGGGGACGGCACTTGCTCTCGTGCACTTCGGTAGATATCATTCAAATTGAGAAGCAAAGCAATTTGTGCCGTTTGGTCTTTGGCTCTGTTGAGGGCGCTGGTCTTTTCCATTCCGTCGAAAATTGAAGGCGTTGGCAGAGTTTTTTCCCCACCTTGTGTTTTCCAGATCTACCATGATTGTGACGGCACCTTGCACGAGGTTGTCTTCGGACCCACCTTAATGTTGGCCGTCATCTCGGAGACGCAGCGGGTCCGAAGTGAACGTTCCACCAGAATAGAACTTTGTTTGTATTTAGCCGGAAGCGTGGGTAAAGATTGTCAAGCGTAATTCTCAAAGTTGCTCTTATGAGTGAGGGCTCTCCTACACGGAGTTTGCATGGTGTCGACCTCAGAGCCGAAGTTAGGAAAGTTTGTTAAATACCTTAAACAGCGATCATCGCTCCTTTCAGGGCGCTTCGTATGAGACGTTGGTCGACAACGAAGAAGAAGGCCCAAAAGACGGGCACGTGCAGCTGTCGGATCTATAGCGGGAGGTCGTCAACATTCTGTGTTTTCCGGTGCCCATTCAGATTCGGTACTGGGTTGTACAAAGCAGCATCCGTTAATCTGTCAGCAGAACGATTTTTAAAACAAGTTTTTGAAAGGGGGTTGGTTCGTTTGTGGTTGCAAGAGGCGGACATTGGTTGCATGAGAAGTTGGAAATCGATGGCACAAACGAACGAGAGGTTGGTCGTAGTCAACAGCTTTGCGGAGCTTGGGCAACGGCAAGGAGCGTCCAAACACATCCAGATATATCATCCGAGTTGCGCTTATTTAAGGATATTAGATTGATCGACTGAACTGGTCAATCCGGGGCAAAGTTAGAAATGAGTCTCAAGTTAACAGTAGGTAGTGCCATTGATTCACTGCTGCGCTTGATGAGAGGGCAATCACATTGAAGGCAAATACTATATAGAGGTCGAAGAAGCTGATCGCTAAGGTCCATTTCAAGCTTGACATCATGCCATTTCTAGAACTCCTTTTCATTCAAACGATATGGCCGGAGTCGACGTGTGAGACTTAACAAGCAATCGATCGAGTTTCTCAATTAAGTTTCTCAGCATCCAATCATGGTAAGCAATGTCAGAATATTTATTCAATATTTGTCTCAGGCACCGACAGCTTGAACATGAGATATAGGGGAGTTGCGTGCAGTGTAGGCGCATAAGCGATTAGGAGTACAATCAAAACATATATATAGGTATTTGGATCGGATCGGATCAGACCGGATCGGCTTGCTGGTGAACAAGAGGGCAACATGTGTGAAGCGATCAAGCCACATGGCCCATGCACGTGGCTCGTCGCTCAAGAACCTGTACACGCTTTCACCAGTTGACTATGATGCGCTACGTAAATTTCTATAAGATTTTCACGAGCACATGAATCTGGCATGTCGGCCCGTCAAAACTAAAGTTCATGCATGCCCTGTATGCATGCATCCTACGTTTCGATGCCCAGGCTTGTGACGCAGCTACCGTACTTTAAGGTAGATTGGCCCATGCAGACTCGCACAAAGTGCAGAGCTGACTCCTTGAACTAGGTTGGGTGCGGCCGCTGACCAGTCAAATCTTCTCAATGCTGGATGGCCATGATGCAGCGTTTGTTACCATTACCGAACGACACTGCCGTTACCACGCACCGCCGCATGCGGCCGCGACCTCCAGCAATTGTTGCATTTGGCTCTAGCTAGCAGCTAGCTGCAAGATCTGAGATCTGAGGCGCAGGAAACAAGCGGAGCCGAGCTCTGCAGATTCATTGGACGTCTTCAGAGCTTCGAATTTGTCCATTGTGGGCTTGTTGTCTGCAGGCTGCTGTTGTTCCTTCTCTTAGCAAGAGGCTGGCTTAAGGGGGTCTGAAAAGAGGCATGATCCATTCTTCTTGAAGGGTCTGAAGACAAAGATTGAGTGGGGAGGGAGTGAGAGGGAGTCTGAACGGAGAGCTTCAAACCTTAATTTCAAACATGACGGTCGGTACACCAGGTGTTGCCACTCAGGTGGTCCCACCCACACCCCCACAGATTGAGGTACCCCATGGGCCAATCAGGGACCAAAAAATTGCTGAGCTGGAGGCCGAGGTGAGAGTCCGGATTGGACCTTTACTGGATGCTTCTTACTGTCCTTTCCAACTTCTGCGCCTTTGTGCTAGGATTAAGGGTCTTCATTGCAGATTGCGCACTTAGAGATGTGCATTATATATTTGCCCGTCTTCTCTGGTGATGTGCTACTAAAGATGTGCATTGTTGTCAACGACTGGACTGGACGGTTGTTGGTAAATACAGGCGGGCGGTGGTATCATCGTGGAGATGATGTTGACGTGCAGATGCTTAGGAAGACTGCAAGTAGCTCCTGGTGTGCAAGACAGCTTCTGTGTTTGTTGAGTATTGTACCGTGTCTCTGTTCGTGTCAGAAACAAAAGTATTTGTGCACACCTTGGGCCATTTTGACTCTGTCAAAGTTCCTTTGCACAAGCGCTTCAGATCCTTTGAAGAAGGGGCTGTGACGAGGTGTGGTTGGTCCTATGTTCGACGTGTATCTGCTTGAGCTCATGAGGTGTTTAGCCAAACTGAAGGTCAAACTCAGGTTCAAATGCAAGCGGGATCTCAAAACATGCCTTCCTCTGCAGATTGAGCATCTGAGGTCGGCCGTCGCTAATTCTTCGCATGAGATAGAGCGCCGGGACCAGCGCATCCTCGAGCTCGAGAATGAGATCAAGGAGATCGAAAAGGAGTTGCCGAAACTGCGCCGGCCGAGGGGCCCCCCCGAACCCTGGAAGACTGGCATTTTTGATTGCTGCGCCGACACTGAGATCTGTGAGCGCGCCGGTGTCCTGATTTGCAGATGAAGGGCTGATGTCACATTTCTCAGTTGCGCGGCCAGTCTGAAACGGTCAACTGTAACGGTTAATTGTGAACGGTAAACTGACCGGTCAAAGTTTTGAATTTGCGTGCTCCATTTCCTGGAGTCAAGCACAGGACAGTCTTTACCTACTTCTTCAAGTTTTAAGTCATTTCTATCTGAGTATCTCCTCACCCACTATGTGACAGTTCTGATGAACCACTTAGCTTTGACATTGGGCTCTGCATATGGTCAGCAGAGTATGCCTGAGCATGTCACAGCCGATTGTGCTCAAGCGTTTAATAGCCTTTCTAACATGAGACTGCACAACAACAATCTCTCCGCACTAAGAACACAAGCGGGCAGGTCCTGGTGATGGTGCAAAATAGCCCCGAAGGCTGAGGAAGGAGCTTCGCACGGGTGTCAAAGTCGTTGAAAAGTCTGTCAAGAGCGACTTTAGGTTGCCTTTGAAAGTACTGTCCAAACAATTGACACGAAGAAACCCCTGACTTTGGCGAGCGCACTTTGCAGGTGTCCTCGGCACCGTGGTTCCATGCGTTCTCTTTGGCCAGAACGCCATGACGGTCATGGACTGGGACGACAAGATCGTCGGTGCCCCTACAACCAAGGTGAGACCGTACAATCTGCCACTTTGGCACCAGGCACTACTGAAGCTAGTGATTACATAGCCAGAAATTGCTGGAAGGACTATGAAAGTACAGTCTGGGACGACTTTACTTCTTTCTGCTGTGATTGTTGTACCATTCCGAGCAGAAATGCCATACTTCTTGACCAGTCCCCCACTCGTCTACGCCGCTACCGCCTACAGCCCACTCGCTTCTAGTACTTTCTAGCACAGATGTACGTTGGCACGTTGCCAAGAGGTGATTCAGACGAAATGGTGATTCTGTTCCTACTGGGACAAAGTTTCGTTGTTGGATCACACCAAAAGTCTCGATTCTCTTTTTGCCAAGTGCGGACAATGTAAGTATCTTCGTGCCGAATCCGAGTCCAAAATAAGGAAACGATGATTATTGCCAATGTTGCAGGGCTGCTGCGGCGCGATTCAGACCGTTGGCAATCTAGTCAGAATTTTGATCAATCGCACCAAGAACGGCTTTCATCTCTTGTTGCAACGGATTGAGTCAAGTAGCCCGTAGTAGCAGTCTCTTCGAGTTTTATTTTGGCACTGGCCGCGTGGTTCAATATAAGATCTGTCCCTCCTTTCGCAGGGCTGCTGTGGCGCTGTCCAAACTGTTGGAGAGGGCACCAAAGACGGCTTCCGTTTCTTCACCAACTGCCTCATCCACTGCGTTCTGGGAGGAGCGATCCAGATTATCACCTGCTTCTTGCTGGGGCCCGCAGCAGCCGCCGTCACGCTCGCGCCGCTGGTTGCGTACGAGTATCGGACCAAGATCCGGACCAAGTATAACCTCAAGGTGGGTCAGAGTTGACTCCGATGTCCCAATGCTCCAGGTTTAGAGGGTTTGAGAACCTACGGTGAAGGCACCAGATCGCCACTCGTTCCTTCCTGAGGCCCGCAGCGTTTGCTGACACGCTCGTGCCGCCGATTGCGTATGACTGCTGGGCCAACATCGGAATGACGATCAAGCTCTGATGAAGAACTGTACTGATCCCGGATTCGTCCTCGTATGCTTGTGCAAGAGCCTCCAAAAGACGACTGCCGCACGGCGTGCTTCTGCCACCCTGTCGTACAATCCGTGCGTTGATGTTTGTTACTCAAACCTCATCGCGTTTTTTAAGTCATCTCTCTCACATCGTTGACAGAAAATCCCGTACATTCAGGCCATACTTGTAGTAGAGTTTCCCAGACATCCGCCGTGTTCCTGCCACCCTTTCGTGTAACCCTCGCTTTTAGTCGATACTTTCGAAACAGCTAGAATTGGAACCGTGTCCTTGAATTCTCGCAGGGAACCACAATGGACGACTGCCGCACGTCGTGCTTCTGCCACAGATCCGTACGATCCTTACACTCACTGTATAACCATTTTGAAAGATCTACTGTGTCAACGAATCCGTTGCTAATGCGTACAGGAGAGCCCAATGAACGACTGCCGCACGTCGTGCTTCTGCCACCTTCTCGTACAATCCGTGCAACTGACGTTTCATACGATCCGTGCATTTGATAGATTATACTCTTAATTGAAGAAGTGTCTGAGGCAATGTCTTCCCCTTTTAACAGGAAACCCCGATGGACGACTGCCGCACGTCGTGCTTCTGCCACCCGTGCGCGCTGTGCCAGGAGGCGCGCGAGCTGCAGATCCGCGGCCATGGCGGGCTGCGCAAGGACCTGGAGATTCAGGCCCACGCCAACGAGAAAGACAAGGCCGCATTTGAGGAGCGGGTGCGCGCGGAGGAGCGGGCGAAGATCATGAAGGAGATGGGGGCGGGGGCGCCGGCGCCCCTGAAACCCGAGGGGACGGCACCTCCCAAGAAGAAATAGAGAGAAGAGAGGGGCGTGGTGGATATTCGGGGGGGTTGACGGAAAGAGGGGGAGAGGTGAGGCTATGGATCGCACTAGTCAAGGAAACCCTTTTATTGGGGGTCGAGTTGAAAGACATTTGCAAATGATGGACGAGCTTAAACGAAAACATCTATAACGAGTCTGTCGAAGGTGAGGTAGGTTTTGGAGGATGTATCGAGGGTCGCAGACGGGGCGGCGGCCTTGAAGAGAAGGTTGCAGCACAGTACGCGAGTTGGATGTTGATGACAGGTAGCATAAAGACGGGTCAGTTAGCCCCTCCACCATTGGGCGGAAACACGCAAAAGCGAAGGCAGGATTTATCTGCTAAGCGCCCAGATGCCTCTAATGTAGGACATGTGGCCTGCTTGTCAAGGTGGCTCGCAAGTCTCGAGTCTTTCGCTTAGGGCTGCTTCGGAATACATTACCTTAAGTTTCGGGGAGTGCCAAAGATGACATTGTGCTACGAACCCCACCTGGTAGTCTAGTTTGAGAAATGTACAGTCATGTTAAGGTGATATTGCTAGGAATCAGACGTCGTCGCGGTGTTTATTTGCGCCAGGCTAGAGTCAGACAACCAAGTTGCAACAGAAGCCGGCCTTAACTCATGCAAACAGTCCGTCGGTGACAGTGCTGGAGTTGCCAACGCGTCTGTAATGATGTGTCTCGATCAACGATCACACATGGATGATAGCATCAAGGTACGCGATACTCTGGCGCTAGCATTTTCAACCTAGATTTTTCGGAACCACTCATAGTACTCAGTTACTGCCTCCGAAGACTCATCGAGGCCGCGGATCGCCCTAGACAGAAATACTGGAGCATTGTTTTGTGGGCTGCATCACATGCGCACGGGCCGCCAGCGGACTCGGGGCCTGCATGGTCGGGAGAATATGAAGCCACTCAGGACAGTATAAGCTTCCAACATACTAACACTGCATGGCCCGGCCACTCGCTAAATTACGCAGTCGATTGTCAATGTCGGTTAGTGAGATCATATGCAAACTGTACTCGCCAACCAGCCATGGCACAAGCGGGGCAATCATGCTCGATCTTGTATCTATACTGATAAGTGCATTCCGTACCGTCTGGCATCAGCAGATTCAAGGGCACTCCATCTTGCAAGCCGCCCGAGGAGCGAAGTTAGCACATTAGATTCATGTCATGATTGAAGACCTCAGACAGCGTGACAGACGGGCCAACTATGAAGCTTTGCTGGGTCCAATTGTTCTATACTGCCCACCCCCCCCCTCTTTGCTGAGCATACCATGAGGGCCGGTTCCGAACTTAAGCGCTGCTCTACGTTGTCGAAGTGGTAAGTGGTACGAAGGACGGAGTGCAAGTGGATGTACATAAGACCTGAGTGCATGCACTCTTGGCACACGAAGAGCTTCGAACTCAAAAGCAGGGATCGCAGACGAGCCATCGAAGTGACCAGACTTCACCAAAGTGTCCGAGAGCCGAAGCTGCCACGAAGTGACAATTCCGGGAAAACAAAAAGCCGCAGCCGCTGCGCTTTGCCCGCCCACGTCCACTCATTCTCATCATACTCCTCCATCATGCGGTTCAAGTCTCGGTCGTTGGACAGGAACACCAGCGTGTCGAGGTTCGAGTCGGGTAGCTGGTATTTGAGGCCAATTTCTGTGCCGCAGTACTTGGTCAGGTTGAAGCTGAGCTCCGAGTACGTGATATCCCGGCTCACTGTGAAAAAGCGCGTCTCGCCCCCCACGTACCGCCATGCTCCATCCGTAAATCTTATATCACCCCCAGCACTGCACAGAAACTTCACCTTGAACATCCTCGCACCGTCCACACTCCGGTTGGACCCCCTCGAGGAGTGTGACCGTGCTGGCTGCAGGTAGAAATCTGAGATTCAGCTCTCGCAGAGGACAGCGTTGAAAGTGTCGTGGCTCAACACAAGCAAGCCCTCTCACGGTGTCATCCTCCTCATGCTGACCGCTCTCATTTACGTGTTTTGAGATCCGCCTTTGCGCTTGCCTGGCAGCATGGATATCACACGCGTTGTCCAGAACTTCAAGATGTGGACCTTGAAATCGATCTATACAGCAAGGTAGCAAATAATCCCATTGCTGGTTGGCAACGATAGCCATTGCAGTACGCTATGCTGGAAGTCCTGGACCTTGCTCAGGCTCTTAAAGAGCTCTGCAACAAAGGTTTATATGTGCACTGAATGTCCACTCTTGACTTCAAATTGATCCGTTTTTTAGGACTTTACCTTCGGTATGTCCATTGATGACCCAAAACTGGAGAGACTTCGAATGGATCCAATTGGTGGAATCTCTCGCCAGCTGCTTGAGAGAGGATGTATGTCGAGGCAAGGGTATCCGTTTCTTGACGAGGACGGCCCTGCCAGACACACAGATCAGTCAGCGGGCAACTCTGATGCAATCAAGCGAGCTTTGCAAACAAATATGTGCCGGGTTTAGAGGGAGCTCATGTTGGCCGGTCAGACTCAAAAGTAAACTCCCTGAAACGTTTCAGCACAATAGAACCGCAGAGACTTGACGATTTACTGGCGAGGCATAGCTGCCTTCAAGGGCGGGTGATATGTCCAATAACATCATTCTTAGGAGACCCAAGCGACAGCTGAAGTTCGGAGGCTTTGAATATGACAACTATCGTGAGCAATGGTTCCTTAGGCAGGATAAAATTAAGTGCGTTCGCCGCAACTTGGCTTTCTTTCCCGAAAAGAAGACGCAAATCAGGCGAGGCAAGGTTGACTATCCCACTTCATCTGTTCCTGCTACCGGTCAGGGGCCAGAAAGTTTAGCTGGCAGCAATGAAAGGCGTACCTGATTCTGCCGTACTAGGAAGGCTCCAGATGCTAGACATGGGGCTGCCCGCAAAGGAAGCCTTGTCGTTCCATGCTTGCTCTTCTTGCCAGTGCACAGCGCTCACAAAGCATTCACGCAGCTCCTTCCCATCGTACCCAAGTTTCTTGAAGGAGTCGGGATCATGGAGGGGGATCCCTTCGGGCCACTCTAGGTAGCTTCTCAAAACTTTGCCCTTCTCCGAGTTGCGCTCATTGAGCCACCCACGTTCACGGTTCCTCACATGCTCTTTGTTGTCTTGGACTATTGCTTCATCGCTCCTCTCCGTCACGGGTCTTGGGTGCTCCAATGTCCTGGCGGCACGTCTCAATAACCGCCAGAAGGCCAATGTCTCCAACCGATGCAGCCTCTCCGATGGACTTTTCAGGTCAGAGAGCTTATGCTTCGCTCTGTTCCCCAGCTCTCCCCTCCACATTGCATCCCAGTGATTATAAATTTCTGGATAAAAGTCAGGAGCAGGCTCGGTGGCAAACTCTTGGAACTGCCCCGTCCTACTTTCCCCACGTTCTTGATGAGGAGAGAGGGGAGCGGAAGGCGGGGGCAAAAGGAAAGAAGCCATGATGCTGCTCCGCCTTACACTGACAGGCACACGTACAGCACCCACACGAAACTCTCAATCATCAAATAAACTTGGCTGCTGATCAATGAATGTCAGTGTGTCGGGCCTGCAATCCATCTTGCTGCAAGCAAAAAGAACAGTGACGCTACCGCAGTGCATGACTCTATAATTGCATTCATTGTGAGGGTGCTTAAACTTCTCAAATGAATCATGCTGCATGCTCATGGCGACGCGTAAGTCACTTCTATTTCAACATCAGCTTTCATCAGACTAAGCAGATAGGCATGCTGGTTGATATTGTCATGATAGAAGCTCCCGGTTTATACAGCATGGATAGCGCCTGGCTTGCATGGAAAATTTAGGCCAGCTACATGCGGTTAGTTACATAGCTCGAGTTACCTTGAATTCGCCTCCAATGAGTATGAAGCAATCCTGCGGTAACCATGGGGTTACGTTGATCGTTAATCAGGGTACTGCTGTAACAATACCGCCCAATCGAGCACTTCGCTTTGCTGGCTGAACTTGCTCGATGGTCTCTCGGCACCTTCGACCCGGGCCAAAAACTCATCATGGAACGTCTGCGGACCTGGCGTAGTCCTAATACCTGCTATAAAGTACCATCTAACATCGACCATTGCTAAAATGCCAATACGGCATTCTAACATGCGATACTTTGGATCGACGTGGTCTTTAGGCAATGTTGAATTCGCCGACGACCATGCTAGTAGTCGCGCAAACCGTTCAGTCTCCAGAGCCATACCTCCCAGCAATCATCGATGTTCAGAATCTGAGTTTGTAGGAATGGAGTTCGGCCGGACGTTTTTCTCGACTCACACGACAAACTCGATCAATCTACATATCCTGCAAAGCTATATATATATGGGGATCGTCAACAAATATTAATAGGACACGTGGACACAACACTCAGATAATGTGCTTTAAGCATATCGTGCTGAATTTGTATCGACTCAGAAGGCGGCAGGATCATCTGTGCCCAATCAGATACGACAAGAACTTGGCCGAGACCAGAGACAAAGGTGGATGTGCATCTGACGGGCGGACAAGGACTGAACAAATCCTATGCTGAAGAGGTTCTTTTGGTCTACGCTGTCCCTCTAAGCTCTACGTGCTCCAAAGCTCCTCGACCGACAATCTGGCGGCTCGGTGCAAGCCTGCACATGATTGTTTCTTGGTTAGAACATCAACATATGCTGAACTTGTACATGAACAGACAAAACGATGGTGCAACGTTCTGCAGATGATGTCTCAAAAACTGGTTTCAGACCAGTCCTCGTATCAGGGCCTTGGCTTTCTTGAAAGCAAAACAGATTCGCAGAAAGAGCAAACAGAAGAGGGCGAAGTCGTAGGCCTTCGAAGTTGCCTAGATTGATGAATTGTTAAAATAATGCCCAGAACCGTTCTGAGATCGGTGCCCGCTACGTTGCAGATATGATCGACTTGGCACTACATGGAATTTGCAAAGCTCTTCTCGTAAACACTAATGGGCACTCCAATAGAATCGAAGTTTCCTTTCGTATTGACCCTGGCAATGTAACGCAGCTCAATCAAGCAGTGCAGCTCATTCAGGTAGAGGTCTCCAAAATCCCTATCGCTGAACAGATAGTCTTCTGTCCAACAGAGATGAATACCATCTGGCTTCAAGGCACTCTTCATTTCGTGTTTCAGGTTTACGATGCGACATTGTCCCCCTTCGAAATCTGAGTCAACCTGAGCATCCACGTCAGTGGCATCAAACTCACTCATTTTGCCCGAGCCAGAACTCGCCCTCTTGCGGGGCGCCCTTTCTCCAGCCGCCACAGCTCGCTTGACAAAAGCAACTCCTCTGAGTCGCCATCGTCGTACAGAACCTGTTCCGAGTACAGAAGGAGGGGCTCAGCTTCTGCATATTGCTTGAAAAGCTTCCTACGTCACACCTCCTACGCTCTGAAGAAGCCGGAACCGCTACTCCGATACTGAAGCCTCTAGCTCTAGTCCTGCCCTAAACATTAGAACGTGGGCGAAAGGGTAGGTTCCACTGTTTGGGTAACCTTGTACATCAATCGGCACCATACTATCAAAGAGTTCTTGAGCGACATCGCAATATTAAACTTGCTTCCTCGAAGAAGAATGAAGCAAACACCAGAACGTGGGCAAAGAGTACGTTCACTGTTTGGGTGACCTTGCACATCATTTGGCAAATATACATAAAACATTCTCGAGCGACATTCCAACTGAAAGCTGCTTCGTCGAAGAACAGAGAAGCGGTCGACCAGTCCTGACGCCATCTCTACTCAAGCACGCTCCACCACCGTTTCCTTTTCAAGCCCAGGTCGACTTGTTGGCTCCGAAAATGTTATTAAAAGTGGTTGTCGAGACCACAAGGTCTGGAAATTGTAGATGAAAACCGAGGGTAGCTCAAGCCAGCAAACCTGACAGCGATGAAGACAACACCTCAAATGGATTGTTAAGCGCGAGCTGTGTAGGTTTGTATAATGGTTGTGTAGAGGCTTGCGTCACAAACGCAGCGATCCCGTTGCAGTGGATGGGTTTAAGGTTCGCCAGAATCGAAAGGCCGAACAAGTGGGACCAGCAATTGCCGTTTGAAACGCTTACCTTGTGCTTTCCGTTGCGAGCCTTGTAGTCTGTGACAATTCCGCCATAAAACCTGTCACACGAAAACGGACGATGATAAAGCTTTCCTGACTTCGACTCAGGTCAAGTGGGCCAGCGGTGATGCTGAAACTGCTTTGACATCGAGCTTGCATTCTGGGAAATCACAGGAACTGTGGGTATTCTCTACAACTGGAGCTCCAATTCATCCCACTTTCCTTGAAAGTGAAGATCCTGCTATTACACGAGATTTGACATTAGGCTACAAATTTTTGTTAATCATTTCGGAAGGCTCTGCACACCAATTGCTGGTCGGAGAAGTGTTTGGCTTGTCTAGCGTGCCCGAAACGATTGACACAATGGAGCCGATATCGTAATGCATGTCAATGCATACGTGAAGAACTAGCTGGGCACAGAGAGCGGCGATATTCGTCACTGCAAATGCATGCCCCGCGTGTCCATTCAAAGGCCGTCTCTTCGCTCGAGACATGTGGGACAGCTACCTATAATTGCAGATTTATCAGGCAAAGCGGGTGTCGCAAATGTTGACCCTGAATCAACCAACTTTAGGTATCTTGTCAATAAGAGGGGTGAAAAAGGGCCTCACCTCTTGTCGTCCGGCCACCATACCTCGATGCGCGTTCCAACCGCCACGTCAGCGGGTTCCTTTACACTCTCGCCCGTAGTCACACTTTTTCCGGGCCCGGCCCCTTCATTTGCTTTTCCCTTGACCGCTCCCTGGCCCCGAGTACCAGTCGCTTTCTTTCCTTCCTGGAAATTAGTGCTGTCAGCAAGTGCCCGGCGTTCTCCCCCGACCGCTGCCTTTCCGACCGGGCCCGCTTCCGACTGGGCTGCTGAGGCCTCAGACCTCGGTACAGTGGATTTGCGCCCGGTTCGGCTCGAACCGACCGGCACCTGACGCGCGATGGTTTCCACAGTCTCACCGGTTATGGCCGCTGGCTGCAAAGCTTCCCCATTCCCGTGCCCGTTCACCGGCCCATCAACCTTCTCAACCGCTCGCTTCCTCCCCCGGCCCCGTTTCTGCGGACTCTCCTCTCCTGTTCCCGCAGACTCCGCACCCTCTCCCGCCCGGCTGCCACGTGTCCTCCCTGCTGACGTCACTCCCTCTTTTTCTGCCCCATCAGACACCGCCCCTTTGCTCCTCGCAGGGCGGCCCTTTGCTCCGGTCGCCGAGGCCGTCGCAGGCTCCACACTCTGGAGAACATCACTCGATCCGTCCGCAAGCGCGCCGTGCGACTCGCCTTCGCTAGCCGCAACCTTCTTTCCAACAGCGCGCCGCCCACGTGCCTTTTTGACGCCAGATCTCGCGCCATTCCCAGCAACTTCTTGCTCGCTTGCAGACTGCGAAGTTGGCGCACCCGCCACGTCAGTCGCCGTAACGACTACGCTGACGACAGCAGGCACGGACCCGTGAACTGCAGGCACTTCCTCGCTGACGTCAGCGTTTCCGGGGGGCAGAACTCCGGCGCCCACGCTCTGCCTTCGTGCGGCTGCCTGCGCCGCCTTACTCTTCGAACGCCGTTCCGTTTCTGCGGTCTCACTCGCACCAATGGGGTTAGGGGAAGCCGCAAAGCTAACCCTCTTCCGGCCACCAGCCTGCTTCCGAGTCTGCTTGGCCCCGGTTTCCTCGGTGGTTAGTTCCTGACCACCGTTGGCGCTAGCAACATCGCCGGTCTCTTTCTCGACTTCGTGTCCAGCCAAAAGTCCGGCTCCCAAACTCTTGCGGCGGTTACCAGCCCTTCCGTTCGTAACCCTCTCCTTAAAACCCTGCCCGTTGTGAGCCTGCAACCCGACATCCTTCCCGCTAACCGCCAACTTAAACGAATCACTGACCCCCGCCTCGACCCTGGCCGCAAAGCTAACCGTCTTTATCCCCGCCTTGCCTCTACGCAGCCCCC
This sequence comes from Klebsormidium nitens, assembly GCA_000708835.1. Lineage (NCBI taxonomy): Eukaryota > Viridiplantae > Streptophyta > Klebsormidiophyceae > Klebsormidiales > Klebsormidiaceae > Klebsormidium > Klebsormidium nitens. The sequence continues at coordinate 122,675 of DF237157.1, read as the reverse complement.
TCTCACCGGAACTCTCGGTCGTTAACCCTCCTTCGTCTGCCAAACCCTCTCCTCCGGTTACATCAACCTCGCTCCTCGTAAGCTTGTCTCCCGCACTCTCTGAAGCACTGTTTTCAAGAAGTCCAGTTTCCTCTCGAACGGAGTCTTTCCGCTTGGTCTGCCCAGCGGAACTCGTTCCCAGAGCCACCGACTTCCGCTCAGATGCTTTCCGCCGAGGGTTTGCCGCTAACCCCTCCGCCGAACCCTCCCGAACAACCCACTGCGTTTTGGGCGCCTTCACAGTAGCAGCTGCCGACCGCCGAGTCGTCCTCTTGGTGTGAACAGCTACCCCGCCCTCTCTCACTAGCAAGCTCTCCACATCGCCGACCGCATTCACACCATCTTCTTGACTTAGTGCCTCAGTCTCCTTGGGCAGGGTGTCAAAAGCCAGCACTACTGGGGCACCTTCCGCTGACGTCATCTTTTCCGGTGCCCCGTCGGACACTGCCACACTTGGCATGCGCTCGTCTTGCCCTGGCCTTTCTCCGTGGCTGCTCGCCAGATCATAGATTCCGACCTTCTTTCCGACGCCCTTGAAGCTTTCCATACCAACAAGCGCTTCCTGTGCTTCTGCATTAATCTCTGCCGTTCCACCAACTTCCAAGTCCCCGTTCACATCTCCCCCTATCCCGTTGCCCTCGTCCCCAGCATAAGCGTCTTCTTCGGCACCCACATGATGCCACGTGGCGTCTTCCTCGTCCTGACACGTGGCAGCGTCCTCGAGCGCCGCGAGCTCCGGCGGGCTACCTCCGCTGGTGAGCTGCGCCATCCGGCGGGCGGCGGGGGTCTTGCGCGCGCTGGTCGGCTCGGAGAGGGCCTTGTTGGGCGTGTAAGTGTAACCTGCAGAAGGAGAAAAGTCCTGCTTTTAGGTCTTGCAAAGTAGCGGACAAGGCCTCCCTTTCAGGAAGTAAATGTTGGAAGAGTTTGCGCGCTGGTCGGCTCGGCGAGGGCCTTGTTGGGCGGGTACGTGTATCCTGCAAATTGACAAACTTCTGCTTTCAAGTCGTGCAATAGATGCAGAGTGGCGAGCATGTAGCGGACAAGGCCTCGATTTTAAGGAGAAATGTTGAAAAACTTTGCGTGCTGGTCAACTCGGAGAGGGCCTTGTTGGCGGGTAGGTGTATCCTGGGAAAAGCAGAGAAAAGACAAGCGGGGGTTTCAGCTCGGCTCTGCAGAGCGTGATGGAAGAACAGGGCGTCTTAGGAGCACTACCAATTTAGGAGAGACTGGTCGCCTCGGAGAGGGCCTTCTTGGATGTATACATATAACCTGCAACTTGACTAAGGTTCTGCTTTGAGAAATGTCACTTTAGTTATATGATAAGAGCGAGTGTCACGGTAGCTCTCACGAAAAAACGCAGTTAATGCGCCCTCACCCGTCAAGTCGACCAGCTCTTTGACCTCGTTCGTGGCCCCACCTCCGAGAAGCTCGTACCTTCCCAACCCCTCCAACTGAAATTTTCACCAGCCTAACCGACTCGACAACCCTGCCGAACCCTTAGGACACTGAAGTGAACTGTTAATCATCGTAATCACTATGAACAGGCGCTTACCCGTCATTTCGAGCAGCTCTCCGACCTCGTGCTTGGTCTGCTTAGCGGCCCCCTCCGCGGCCGGCTTCCTTCCGGCCATTCAGATACCATTGCGGAAGACTCGTTTTCGTTGTAAATGCGACGTCGCCTAGAGAGATCCGCTCGAAACACAAAGGCCTCTCTTCCTAAAAGATAGTTTACCCCAAACGAGATTGCTGACAGTTGCGCCCTCACCTGTCATCTCGAGCAGCTCCTCCACTTCGCTCTTGGTCTGCTTGGTGGCCCCCTCCCCGACCGGCTTCCGGCCGGACCGCCGCACCGGCGACAGCACGAATCGGTCCGCTCCGAGGGCCGCCCGGTCGTGCTTGCTCGCGCGCACGGGCGACAGAATCGTTGTCGCGGCCGGGGCGGCTGCGGCGCCTGGACGAGAGAGAGTAAGGAATTGCGCAGAAAAGAAGCAGAGAACAGTTGCTGTGTCTTAAATATGAGTCTTGAGGAATGATGCGCTCCGAAGGTACCAACGACCAGACTCTTCGAAGGAAAACTGGCCAAGGACAGTGTATTTTGGACGATGCCAACGGTGATGTCCTACCCATTCAAATCAGGGCGCGAATAAGGCGTGCTGTGCCCCTGGCTTAATCACCTTCGGTGCCACTTCTCGGGAACGAGCCCAGAGGAAGAGCCCTCACATTGACTCGAGTAAGGGAACTCGTAAGACCAGCACGCTGAAGTAGAAGCACCCTACCTTGGCCGAGCAGCTTTGGCGCCCCTGCCAGTTGGCGCAGCTCCCGGGTGCCGGTCTTCCCGGCACTCCGCCCCCCGTGCAAACCGGGCGTCCGCTGCGCAGGGCTCCCCAGCATCTTGCCCCCGGAGTTCAGCCCCCGGTCACCCGCCATTCTAGCGACGGTGGACTTACTCTGATCGGGGGTATCCACCGGGGGAGAATTTGAGCTTGCTGCGGGCCGGCTCAGACGGCTGGGCGTGAACCGCGAGGACAGCTGGCGCGCTGGGGTGCTTTTCGAGACGCTCAACAAGGTTTGGTCGCCATGTGTGATCAGTCCAACGCAGGTACGTGGTGAGACCAGGTTGAGCCTCTCGAGAAGCGGAGCAAGGTTCGGGGAGACCTCGGGGGAAGTGTCCGAAGGGGGAGGGGTTTCGGGGCTCGAACCGGTCTCGTTCACCGGGCTCACGGGAGAGCCGAAAGCGGCTGGGTTAAGGCTAACCGAGGGGTCGACCTGATTCTGGTGGATCTGGTCTGCTGCTGCGGCCCACTCTTCGGCTGTGGCGGCCCCTGCAAATTATGGGCATGGTCAGCTTTTGAACCGAACAAAACAAAACCTAGGGTATCGTTCTTGTGAATTTTGAAAATAGAATCGGATCAGCGCACTCTAGCACACGGCCGGCTAAGGTGGTGCTTCAAGCAAAGCGCAATGAAGTTCAGCGAATGTTCGTCTCGTTTGGGTCCGATTGCTGCATCATTTCCTCCGGATTGATGTAATTTGTCGAGTTAATCAGGGTCGGTTCTTCTAAGAATCTCGTGCAACGAACCCTTCACAGAGAGAGAAAGGACGTCGCGTTGTGCAAATTACATGCTCTCTACCCGAACTTTGCAGATCGCATGCGCCCTACCCGAACTCTGCAGTGGAAAACTTGCTTTCATCTGCTCCACAAACAAAGCGATCGCTGACCTCGACGCACCAACTCGAACACACACCCGACTACACTTTAATGCACCGCCACAAGCCAAAGCGCTTCCCTTTCTTGGAAAGACAAAGAATAGAGAACCTCGTCAAGCTTTACGGACCTGGCGTTATAATCTCGGGCTGTGAAGACGAGCGCGCATTCGGGGGGGTTTCCACCAGGCTGTTGAACCTGCCACCGCGGCCAGGGCGGCCCCCTGCGAGAGAGATCGCTCTGTTAGCACGCTTCGCATTCGCTCGTTGCCTATATGACGTGGGTCGTGAAAATGGGCGACAAAGAGCGGGGGAAAAACTGAGCGACCAACAGAAAATCGATTCTGGCACATCTTACAAAACGCATGTCCGTCAGCAAGATATGCATGTGACCTGCTGAAAGGAGATTGTTCTGGTTGGGCCAGAGAAGGTGGCATCCGACTCGGAATAAGAGCGTTGCAAGGATACAGCGAACTTTCGAAGGTGAAACCGTCGGTCAATTTGTTGAGGCAGCACATCTTTGGTGTTCTTGTGTCTGAAGGGTTGAAATTGATTCGCGAAGTCCGCTGAATGTATAAGGGGTGCTATATTAGGCCACCTGCAAGACGCGCCTTAACGTTAAGCGGAAAGGTTATGCCAAGAAGGCAAGCCCAGGTCCCAATATCTCTTGCCCGAGTCCTCAGCCTTCTAAGCCTGAAAGGGTTTGGTATCATCGTCTTTCGACAGAGAAACAAAAAGCAAGACAGAAGTTCGAGGGTGCCATTGTCCTCACCAGTTACCGGTGTCCTCTTGCTGTTGTCGATGACCAGGTGCGGCAGCCGCGCCCTCTCCTGGCGCAGCATCGGCGTGCCCTTCGACCCGCTCTTGGGCGTATTCACACCCTGCGCGAGCGGATTCCCACCTCGTACGGGCGTGTTCACGCCCCCTGTTTCGGTGGCTCCCCGGCTGCGCCCCACCGTCTCCCTCGGGCTCCGTCCGTTTCTGAGCGTACGCACACCGAAACGGGGCGTCTTCACACCGGCGCTGGGTCCCTTTCCGGACGTATTCACACCCGCCGCATCTACATCGGCCGCAGGCTCAGTCGATCTGGCGGCATCAGGGCTTGCGCCGTTGTCTTCCACAGCCGGAAAGTCGACCACCGTCTGGTTCTCCTCAACCGGCACCAGGCCCGTTCTCTCCACTCCACGAACCTGGCTCGCGGGTGTAACGTTTGGACCCGTTCTGTCTGCTGGCGTTACCGGCACCAGGCCCGTTTTGTCCACTCCACGAACCTGGCTCACGGGTGTAACGTTCAGACCCGTTCTGTCTGCTGGCGTTACCGGCGACGCTTGCCCCCGGGCTCGCCTGAGCCATCGCTCAACCTCGCTGGCCCCTTTCTTCGGGCTGCGCATGGTGTCTGCCACAGCATCCTCCACGCGATCTGCGAATTGAACAGATGCCATTCAGTGAGCCATCTGTTTGAGAGGCTACTTTGCGGCGGGGCCGTTTTGATTTTACCTGCGCTTGCTCCGCATCGAGGTCAAAATGATCGGACAAGCCTGCGTGAAGAATCCGCCTTTTACCAAATGAAGGCGATTGTCCCAGAGTTGCTTGTGTGGTCAGAAGAGTTGCATCATCCATTGGGGACGACGGACGTTACGCTGGGTCTTGGTCCTTTCTCAGGAGATCTGCCAACTTCGATAATCGACTGCCGTCACAAGGAATCAAAGCTGCAACCGCCTTCACCTCAAAAAAGGAGAAAGGACATCATTCACACTCAATATTTCTATGGGCTTGAGTCATAATGGCTTGCAAACCGTTGATGCTCTAGTCATCTACCAATGGAAGTACGTTTACTTTCCATTGCTGTAGTGTCATCGGTGTTCGTCACTCCACCTTTCCTGGTCCCAAGAGTCTTTCTAGGGCTCACGAGGACATCTAAATCAAGCCTGCTTTGAATCTTGTAATGGGAGGCCAAAAGACATACTGGTGTGTTTCAAGACTGCGTGTTGAACATGAGCATCATTGATTTTGTGGTTCCTACGTTGACTCCCAGTAATGAAGAATAGCATAATGCAAAGAGTGTCATGGCAGATATCTGAATCTTTCAACTGCTCGAGCAGCAACCAGCGGGCTGAACCACCCTGTCTGCACCTTTCCAAACGCTACGAAAACCATACACAGCCGCTGGTCTCACAGAAGTTAGACGAAGGAGCATTTCTCAAAATCAGGTTCGTCGAGACAGATACCGTTCCTGACAAACAAATTGCTACATCGCTCCTCCCTTTTTCCAAACTGCTCACCAACATTGTGCCCGCTGCCCTGGTGATGGACGTCCCCCTTGCGCCAGTTGCGAGTGTCACGTGGCTCCACAAGCGCTTGGTAATTTGTGAGTGAAGACTTTCCCGCGCCTGCAGTGCCCCGAACAAGGCCTCTCTCCTCGGCCCCCAAGTCGCCCTTCAGAACGGCCTCGTACCGAGCTTGCAACGCCCCGATTTGTTTTGAGCGCTTTTGAGTAGCCGTCTCAGTCGCCACGTGCGCAAGCATGCGGACGAAACCCTTCAGAGCAGAGTGCTCCCCTTCCGGGGGGTCAACTTCAACTCCATTCTTGCCCCCCTGGTTCGCGTCAGCCGCACAGTCCGATTGATGACCGGCCCCAACTCCTGCCATGTGCGCCATTGGAACAGAAACATTCTTGGGCGACGATGCCGGTTTAGCGGCCCCCGGAAGATTCAAAGGCGAGGGTTTGAGGCTCTTTCCGCCGTTCAGCACGACTGGGAACTCGGTGACTTGGTCAAGATGTGACGTCAGAGTGCCCTCAGAATCGGCTTGCGACTTCTCGCTGGCCGCCTCAGTAGCCATTGCGTTGACACAAGCCGCAAGTTCCACTGCAGCACCAGGTTTCGCTTTTGTCGCCGGTGTCAGCTTCTCTGAAGCTACTGCGTTGCCACCATTCACGCCTCCCCCTTCAGTCCGCACTGTTGGTGTCAGCCTCCCATCCGCCACCTCTTTGACACCACCCGCGGCCCTAACTGTGCTCCCCGGTGCCGGAACCTTTGCCGGTGTCAGCTTTTCCGCTCCGCCAAACAGCGGCACCCGCCTCGCCCCTCCGTTTGGCGACTTGAGAGCAAACCGTGAAAGCGGCGTCCGGTTCGGCGTGCGAGCCGGCTCCTCCCCGTCCAAAAGGAGCCGCCGCGAGAGCCCGGGCGTCCGGATGACGTCAGGCGTGACGCGAGACGCGCTCCGCTGGACGCTCGGCATTTGGATCGCGGCTGGCGTGCTCTGGCCCGGCCCCGAGCCCGGCTCCTGCGGCCCATGCCCGCCCGCGTCCGGCTGCCACCCAAGCGGGGACACCGCTGGCGTCAGCATGAGGTCAGCGGCGGCCGGCGCTGCACCTCGGAACGCGGGGGTCCTGGGGGTGTGCGGGGAGCCCCCTGCTGGGTTGAAGTCGACGGCGTCGGGTCCCTCGGGAGTTTCGGGAGAGGACTGCGACCTTGGGAAGGACATCGGGCTCCCGGAAGCTTTAGGAGTCTGGAGGCGCGAGGGGGTGGGGGTTTGGAGAGCAGAGTAATCGGGGGTATGGAGACCGAAGGGTTTGAGAATCTGGAGACCGGAGACCTTGGGGGTTTGGAGAGCAGATGCTTTGGGGGTTTGGTGGCCGGAGGCTTTGGAAATCTTGAGGCCGGAGGTGGGGGTTTGGAAACCGGAGTTTTGGGGTTGGGTTAGCGGAAGCCCATTTTGCGGCAGCAGAGTCGTTGGGCTGCTCTCGCCTGGGGGGGAGGCGTAGATCGGGTTCGAGAAGGGGGGTAAGGGAGGGAGCTCGTCCGTTTTGTCGGTCTCGGTCTCGGGGCTGGTGGACCCATCTTGCTTGTCCGAGCGCGGGGCAGTGACGGTCGGGATGGAAGTGACGGGGTTCGGCTCCTGATGGGCGACACCTGCGTCCAATTGGCAGAAATGGATAGTGAGTGATAACTGTGAGATTTTTGTTTAGCTGCGTTTTGAACGGCATCTCGCAAGGGTGGCGAGCAAACATTCTGAAGCAACAGCGTATGTCCGTTCGACTCTTCTATACGCTTGTTGAACTGCCGAAATAATAAGGTCCTGCTGCCAAAGGCAATGGGTTGCAAAGGAGTACGTGTCTGCGGAAGGTTTCTGTCCGTCACAAAATCAAACGGCAGCTTTATGCTCAGGGTTTGCCCTGGATGATGAACCGACGGGAGCCCGCTCCTTTTGCCTATTTGAACAGCCACTTTGCTTTAGCAGGAGAACAAAAGTATAGCCGACGGACATCCCATCTCTCGAAAGGCCGTGCAAATCTGCAGGACATGCCAAGAGGACGAAGAGGAGCCTCGTCGGAGAGGCAAAACAGTCCAAGATCCATTGTCGAAGTTCAACCCTTCCCTGCTACCTGACTGAACAAATGGTCTCTATATCATTGGTCTGCAGACGAGGGGGGACCAGCTACGCTTTGTGGAACGCGTTAGAAAGAAGAAAGTGGCAAGGGGTGCACTCACCAATTTCTTCTGGACCTTCTGCTGCTTCTACCATGAGGGTCGCGCTTGCTGGGCTCTGACGTACGGGCGTCAGGTAGAACTGCAGATAAAAGCATGTAGAAAACTTCAGTACAGGCTTAAAGTACCATTCTTTGCTTGTAAGGGGGAGTGTTAACTTTGATATGGACGTGATTGCAGAGTTGCGAAAGTGACATAATCGTGACGGAAAGTGAACCAAGCAAAGACCCCGTTGATCACCACAACAAAATCCCGTTTGAACACTTGAGTACCATCTGGTCACATTTCTCACAGTCGTCATCTTCCTGAGAAAACCTCGAGTCCAATTTGCATCATCTTTCAAGTGCTGAATGTTCATGCAAGTGCCTCTCAAACCTAGTCACGTCACACACAGAGGACTCACAAAACTGCAATCTGGTTTTCTGCTGGACAGGAACCTATCCTCGGCAGTTCTTCGAAGGTTGAAACACTGGAGCGTACCTGGAAATCTTCTCCCTTCTCCTGGGCTGGAGGTGAGCCTTCCCGCTGGACTCCCCCCTTCGCCTGCCGCTCCCTCTCAGACGGACTGACAGGTGTCACGATTACCATTGTAAGAGGCGGAGAAGCAGCTCTCTGAACAACGGCGCCTGTACCACTGTCCCTGCTTCCATTTCCTTGGGCAACCTGCTTGTCCCCGGTCTCCTCAATCTGCCCAGAACCATCCACGGCTTTTTCAGGAGCCACAGCGGGCAGTAAAGCAGTGTCGAGCACGTTTGGTGCGGGTGTTCTCGTGACCGGACCCTCTGCTTTGGAGCCCTGTGCCTCCGCCCCTGGTTGGCTCCCCTGCCTCTGAGACAGTGTTGCGGTGGGGGTGTCAAAAGTTTGCCCCTTGGGCAGTCCTGTCTCCAGCTGGGAATCAGGCTGTGTTGAGCGCCCCCCCATGTGCTTTGCTCGGTACTGCTGGAGTGCTTTGACAAGGTCAACCGCAGGCTGCACAGGCAAACATGCTTTGAGCATGACGTTTGTAGAAGGGAAGGGGAGAGATTAGGAGCAGCAAGCAAGCAAGTCCCTGTTTGAGCATCAAGAAGCAGTATGCGGTCGCTTCCGCCTGAAAGGCATGGCCCATAGGCAACTTTGCATCAGTGCCTAGGAAAGAGAAGCCACTAGCCAATTCAGTCCTGCGATCAATCGTGGAGCTGAGAGGCATTGCCCTCACTTCAAACACACAGACAGCCTTCCAACCTTTGCCCTGCTTGTCCACTATAGTCGTATCTGTAACAGGGCCCCAGCCGCATGTCCTGCTTGAAAGAAAGCACCATCTGCATCTTTCATCGCAATGGCAACTTGGTAGAACCAAAACGAGGTTCAGGTCCCCCCACCTGGGCGTTGAACTCCACTGCCTGCTCAAAGAGAGTGATCACGGAACCATGGTCCCCCCGCACCTCCGCCTCCCGGATCCTCCCCAGCCAGTAGCTTGAGTGCGCCGCCTGCTCGACATCCACTCCTTCTACTTCATTCTTCATAGCCGGCAGTTGGCCCTTCCCCACACCTCTAGTTGCCCCAAGGCTTCCCTCACTGTCCAGAGCACTTGCAGGTTTGGCACTGGTTTCTCCTGCCTGTTTCCCCTTCCCTTGAGGAGTGAGCGAACCCTTCAGGGCAGCCACTCTCCCCGCAATGGCTTCAAGCGGCCCGGTCATCACTCCCTTGAAGGGCGTCCACTCCTTGGCCTTCTTCTGCTCAAATGATGGGGGGCACTTAAAGCCGTTGCTGGGCAGGGGGGTTCGAGGCAGGGCCACCCGGGCTGGTCTGGAACTCTCTACTGGGGCGGGAAGCGGCACTCGAGCAGCTTTTGGAGTCCCAACTTTAGAAGGCGTCCGCTGGGGGTAGCCCATCTTGACGGGGGACAGGATGCCTGCGGGCTTGGCTGAGGCGTTGTGGAGGTACTTGGCTGTCCGGTCTGCTTGCGGCGTGTTTGCTTCTGAGTTGACAAGTGCTGGGTTGTTGCCCAAAGGAGCCCCACTCGGTGCGGCTTTTGATGTGCTGGGGGTAATGAAAGGTTGGGAGGCTCTTGCTAAAGGAGTAACGGCCAATCTGCAACAAAAGTGTACAGTCAGCCGCCTGGCATCCAGTCGCCGGCCTTGGCACCAGCATGATTAAGGTCTGTCTCAGGATGAGCTTCAGTGTGCTCCAAACTGCATGTCTCCTTGATTGTCCTGAGGCGGCACTGGAAGTGGGTTGCAACATTGGAAGATCCAAAGGGCTGGTTCCACTCAGCAAACCGCAATCATCTGCAAACATTTGCCAAGAAGCAGATACTGGGCCTTCTTGTGAAGAATACAAACACCTTCCTTGTGATTCATGTTGCTGCTTCCTCAATCACCTGGTGCTATGCACAGCCCAAAGCAATCCTGATAATCTTCAGCTTCCCTTTCCATTGTGACGCTGTGCATACAACTATTCCAGAAGGCCAGAGGGTTACTCCAGCTTCTTCTATGCATGCAAGGTGTTGAAACGAACAGCCGTCCCAAGCGCTCACCTCACAGAAGTGGGGGTCTCCTTCACAGGTGTCCCCTTCATGATCTTGCTCGACTCCACGCTCATGCGCTTCTGTGCCTGCCATTGCTCGAGCTGTTGCTTTCTGGACAGCGGCGTGGGCGGGAGGTTCTGGTCTTGCTCCATTGGCCCTACAGGTTGACCAGGACTGATTTTGTTGGACTCGCTTGTTTGAGTCCCAGCTGCCTGGCTTGTGCACAAAACTTGAGAGGCTTTCACAGGAGCATATCAGGTAAGACTTTGTGAATCATACTGTAGGCAAGACATAGGTACAGCTCCTGGGCAATTGAGCATTCATGGCTCATTTTCAGGCTCTTTCAACACACTAAGACTCAGAGTATGCTGGCATTTCTTTTTGGCAAATTGGTCGTCACTTGTTTGACTATCAGGGCAAATACCACAAGGAAAGCAAGCAGCAGGCAATATACTGAAACCTGATCCGGCCTCCTACCTTTTCGACCTTCCTGCGCCATGGTTCAGGAATTTCAAACGGGCATCCAGGCTAAATTGCGTGACACCAGCAGGGAATGATAGATCTTATGGAAAACAAGCCTCCCGCTAGGAATCAACGAACTGATGGATTCAGCTAGGTATCGAGTTTCTCTTTAGGAGAAGCGCCACCAAGAAATCTCCCTAGATCTAAGATTACGGTATGGTGCCACAAAACAAGCTCTGCAGGATGTCTGCAAGGATGCACCGTCTGGTTCTGAATCTCATCCTGATTCCTGATGTCAGGAGATCTCTGATCAACAATGAATGAGCTTTGACATTTGTACTGCGCAGCTTCGTAATTTGAATTGCCACTGCTCGGGAGCGATTTTGTACCTCGGATCGTGAACAGGGTGGAGATCCAACGGTTCAAGGAACTGCTTTCTAGCAACTTCCCCGCGCTTTTGACTGCCGGCTCGGTCGCCCCCTTGCATGAATGGTGATCTGGTGCCAGCAGTTCTCTCCCACTGCCAGTGGCAGTGCTGCCAGTGCCACTGACTTTCTCTGTGTCCACTGAGCGACTCTGTCTCCTTCGACTTTGCTGACTCCCTGGACCCTGCAGCAAAGGTGGCAGCAAGTTTCTTCTTCAATTCTGTCCATCCTCAGCTCACATCCATTGACTCGAGCTTTTCAAAAGGCCAACCGTAGAGGGCCGCGGTATTTCAGTCAGGCACCTCTCAGAGCAGCACCACTCGTTTGTTGGCAAGGGCACGAGACTTGCTCCAGAATCCCAGTGTGCATCTGCAACTCGCGGGCTGGTGGCTGACGTTTTGTAGCATGGCTCTGCAAACTCTTTAGCTCGCTCCCTCTATCAACATCTAGCAACTTGAGCTTCGCGCACTCCAGACGCCATTTTCACCTCCCCACATTTTCAGTTCCGTGGGGCTTGCGTGGCCTTCACAGCAGCTACGCATGTGAAAAGGGCACAAAGTCCAGCTTGCAGCTCGCAGGGTGGGGGCTGGGTCATCCTACCATGGCCCATGCAGACTCTCTTTCCAGCTCGCTCCCTCTGATAGCGTCTGTAGCAGTTGTCAGTGGCGCCGCAGCCGCACTTGCTACCATCCTTGCGGTGAAAGTTGTGGGCGATGATCAAGTGCATGAGCAAGCACAAAAGTGGTCGAGATGGCTGGGCTTCCATTACTCACGGGTTGAAAAGGTGGGACTCTCGGTAGATGAAGAATTGGATCCTCCTTACGTATCAAGCTATGACAGCAAGCTCTAGGTTGAAAAATGGGACACGTGGTTGGCGTGAGACTGCAACCCGTGCTCGTTGCATTCTTGCTTCCTGACTGAGCAAAAATGTCTTACAACTATCAACATTATAGTAGGTCAGATTGTGCAATTGTAGGAGCACATGATTTCGGGGAACAGCCACTAAAAGCTTCACACCAGGAGTGTTAGAAGGTGCGAGCATGCATGAGCCCCCACAATGCTGCGGAATCTGAAGAGCCTATAATCACTTATCATCTGTGAGACACCATGTGAAAGGGTAAGCAAGCTTGTTCATTGATGCTCGCAGAGCTTCTTTTCCCTCACTGGATGCTGCGTACGTTGTTCTAGGTCTTCTTGCTGAGCTCAAACGGTTGAAGGGTTGTAAAGCAACCCATCGAAACAGAATGACCTTGGCATTGGGAAGGTGATATGGGGTCCAGATTGGGGACGCAAGCGACATTAAATCCTCCGGTCACATATCCATCCCGTCCCAATTCCTGCAGGCTGCAAGTGACTCTGCTCATCAATGTTGCTGCGGACATCAAAGATCATTGAACCAGCCCCAAAACCCTCCCAAACAGAAATTGAACGATCTGCCCTTGGAAAGCGGCTTCAAGGAGGCTGGCTCCTTAGGCAGTCACCATATCAAACCCCTGGCGACGGATCACATTGAAACCAAGTCTCTGGACCCCCCTAGAGAGCGGAATGCATGGAAGTCAAGCCAAGATCCTGAAACAGGAGTGTCCAGACGGCTGGATGAGCTTTTAGAGGGGGCAAAAGACTCAGGAGAAGCTTCCCCAAGCGGCCAATCTGCTGACATTAGCAGTATTGATTTGAGAACACCAGAGAAGCAGCCGCGATTGCTAGATCAGAGCCTTGGGGCAACTTCGCCGGCACTTCCAGGGAAGCCCGATCCAGAAGACCCTTCAAAACGGAAAGGGTGAGCGGTTCGGTGTTCGCAATCTGTTCCCAGTTGTCAGGCCTGCAGAGGCTGAGGTAGTCTGTATACAGGTAGTTGTGAAAGTGGCAACTTGGGCATCTCTTGAGTGACCTGGGGTTGTCAATCTTGTCTGAAGAGATTGGTCAGGGGGTTCTGTTTAGAATGTCATCATTCTTGCAGGGCAGATACAGGTTTGTGGCAGGTCTAAGCCGGTACTTGCGTCTTCAGACGCAGAGTCATAATCGGAACACTGTATCTGTAATTCCACACACAGCGTCAACAACAGCCTTGGAGATTCAAGCAGGCTGCCCAGCTGTCTTCCTCATCTTGTCTAAGAGGCGAAAGCACCTACAGATACCTGGACACTCGCAGCAGAGGCGTGTCAATCTGAAGAGCGTGTTCAGTCTTTCATTCAGCTGAACCGCTCGTTGTTTCCTTACAGATATCTTTCTTGGGACGACTACTTTATGGCGGTCGCTTTCCTGAGCGCCCAGAGATCAAAAGATCCAAACCGGCAAGTGAGTGCAGCTTGGTTTCTCTGCATGTGAAGTATGATGCTCTTGTTCGCTTCTTGGACTTGGAGTCAACTCATTTGGTTTTTATGCAGGGGTGCCCATATTGTTAAAGGTGTGCAGTAAACGACCTGGGCTTCCTTGTTGCCTTCTTATACATCCGAGCGCTGTATTTCTATCTCGTTCTCATCGTTCTTCAATACGAGTGACAATCTACAGGCAAGCTGCGGACTTTTCAAGTCGTATTCAGGCCGCTTGTAATTGGAGACTTTGGTAACTGCTTTGAACCCAGCTCGTTTTTTTCTTCCCAGGTTGGAGCGTGCATCGTAAGCCAGGAGCGCATCATCCTGGGTAAGTTCCAGATCCGAGCTATTAATCTCAGCTTCTTGACGTCTTATGCATAATTCCGAAGCTCTACCAAGGTTTAAGCCTGCAAACCTTAAAGAACGCTAGGCCATCCGATGCCGTACCTACTGGACATCTGTTTCGCGCGGACTGACTGTTAGTTCTGAGCATTTTAAGTTGATAAATCTGACCACGAACGATGGGGCTGACGGCGAGTTGGGCCAATTTAGTACTTCGAACAGACTTTCGAGAGGTTCTGCATTTTGGACACCACATTTCGAGGAGAAAGCGGGACGCAGAGAGTTTACCATGCAGCCAGATATTGTAGCGAGAAAACTGCACACTCGAAGAAGATTACTTAAGATTTTAGGGGGAAAGTTGTGCCCACATTGTGTGAATTATATTCGACCAGCATGTCCGTTCTTGAATCCGTTTCGGACCTCAACTGTGCTTGCAACTCTCTCAGCGAATGTCCCCTCAGCTCAAGTTACGCTCTCTACACGTCCCTTTCTGAGCGAAGACGTAAGGGAATGTCGTAGGGTCTATGGAGCGCTTGCCGTTCTCAAACTCGACGTGCGCTCTTGCTTGCGACAGTCATGACGTCACTGCTATTAAGCCCCCTGCTTTTCCCCCCAAAACCTTCCAGTCTCACAAGCACGTAAGCGAGCAGCTTTTGTTCCTGCTGCAGGGATCGCTTACAACGGCTTCCGGGGCGCTGCTTTGGGGACCGATGACGTCAGCTCGTGCTAACTTGCTCGTCGTATTTAACACCTCAGATTTTGCAAGTCATGAAACCTAAGTGATCAACCGAGAGTCTTCCGTTTTTCGCTACAGGCATCGGGTACAATGGTTTCCCCAGGGGCTGCTCGGACGACCAACTGCCATGGGCCAAGTCGTCGAAAGATGGCGACCTGCTCAAGACAAAATACCCGTAAGGCGTCGCTCTTGCTTCAATTCGTAGTCACGAGCTGGAGAGTTATGCTCTGCAAATAGGGCACGATCGTTTCGGGCGGGACCCGGAAGCTGCTTACATCGCCGCTCCTTCCGCAAAGAGTCATATGCAATGTTTATTTGAACGGTCAGGAAAAGGGCTATCATCCGAAATGGCTACGAGAAGCTGACGCATGGGAGAGGCGCTGGCAAGTTGAGTAGATCAAACGGAGATACTGAACTTCGAAAAGCTGAAGATTTGTAAAGCTTCTTGTGGACTCGTGACACGGAAGGCCAATCCCCCTAATCACTTCCTGATAAACTCGGGTCGATTGGCATAACGAGCACAATTCCCGGACGCCTGTCGAACAGTGGCATGAAAAACCCCGTCAGCCTTTCCTCCTCGGAGGGATCAGCTCCGGTATGTTGTTATTTTTGGTTGTCGCAGTGCGTAGCTTCGAAGTTAAAACTTCGATTGTCTTTTGAGCAAATGGCGCGTCCTTCTCCCTTCTAATTACGGTTCTATGGTTACCTCCTCTCATCAACGCAACGTCCGTCATTGTTCTCCGTTCCGCTCAGGTACGTGTGCCACGCGGAGCTGAACGCCATTCTGAACCGGAACCACGCGTCAGCCCCCGGCCAAAAGATGTACGTCACGATGTTTCCGTGCAACGAGTGCGCAAAGCTTATCATTCAGGTACGTCCACTCTCTTGCTGTCAGCCTTCGTTTTCCCTTATATTCTATCGTTTGAATGAGCCGCTCCATCTCGAGAGAAGCCACAGAAGGCTTACATGGGCTTCCACTAATTTCCAGCCTGGTTGAGCTTGTCAACTTCAGTTCTGGAACATTCGGTTGTCGTTTGCTGCTTTATTTTCCGTCGTTCCCTTTGTACTTTCTGTAACTGAAAGCGTCCATCCTTTCCATAAACTTGAACAAGCTGTACGCTCAGAAGCATCCTGGCCGATCCCGAGCCAACTCCAGCCGAAATTTCATGAAAGAGGGCCCTACACTGTTTCTGCGAGATACTAGCCATCCACTCGTCCGTTTCCACCCACCTTTTCGTCGAATGGTGCATACCTGGGTCACTGCTTTCGTGAGCAACTTCCACGCAAGCGGTTTCACATTTTGGGCGGCTGACGCTTCTGTCGTAGACCCGTGCTCGGGCATTCGTCCGGAATATAACGGATAAAACACGTGCCAGGTGTCACAGCCTCCTCTTATCCTGGCTTTGCAGTGATCAGCGGCTCGAAGGAAGTTCGCACAGGATTTTTTTTACGGAATTGTGTCCTGCGTTTCGATGTGAGCCGGGGAGAGAGCATTCAGAAACACATTACGCTTGGGGGCATTGCAAGTAGAATGAGGTTTAAGAAGTCAGACTCTCAAACCAAAAACTAATCCAGACCGTTTTCGTCTACAGTCGGGCATCTCGGAAGTGATCTACTACACGGACAAGGGCGGCCACGAGCGGGATATTGGACCGGGGGATCCCCGGCCGGAAATTGCGTACGCAGCATCGAAACGGTTGTTGAAACTGGCGGGAGTGAAGGTGAGCCGTTCAATCCAATTTGCGTTGCGCCTCTCCCATCTACCCTCTTTGCCGTTCGATTCATGATTTCGCACACCTCTGGAGTCCAGCTACTTTCTGTCAGCGAGGTTCCCTGCCCTGGTTGTGCCCTTACAAACAAATCTGAGGCCCGCAAATGTCTTCGCCAATCAGTTACCTTTCAGTCTCTTTTCTGAAAGGTTTGCCTTGATCGGTCCAGAGCTCTTTCACTGATTTTATGTACTGAAGTACGGATGAGCTGTGAAAAAGGATCATGATCTTTACCATCGTTTTTGCAGATGTGTCAACACAAGCCGGCTAAGGCTTCCATCACACTTGATTTCAGGTGACGTAAAGGAGTGGCGGTAGCACGCGACCAGAAAACGTAAGAGGAGAGTTCACATGTGGTCCACGGGTTTCCCTTTTCAAGGGTGCCACTGATTGATAACCCAATGCAGCCCTGGTATAACCGTGTGCCTACAGTGCTAAAGAAAGACATGTCAAACACGCAAATACTAAGCCTGCGTCAAGGAAAAAACGACTCGGCCAGTAGGACTGAATCGCGCTGACTAAAAGCGAACACGTTTGCGAGCGTCCAAACTAACTCGGTCAGTGCATGCATGATGTACCCGTGCACTTCTTTGGTCTCAAATTAGGCACGTTGCATCCATTTGTTATGGTTCAATCAGAAAGCACATATCAGGACAGTCGCTAGTCCGGGGACTCCATAGACATAAAATGTTTCGAAAGGCAATCGGCCCGGACTGTTGCATGTGCGCCGCCACCCAAGAGTCTACTTTACTCAATGCTCAAACGGCCTTTTGCGTTTTAGGTATTCCACCTATTGCGTGTGGTGGTTACAAATCTCGGGCCACGTTCGTGGCCCTCTGTGAACCGCGATTTGCATCGGATTGAGAGTTAGGGGACAGTCCTGAAGACCGCGAGTCCCGATCGTGGCCCTCAGTGCACGCGATCGAGCACTTATAAGAGCTTTCGGCCAGGTTCATCATTAATCCGCAGGCGATTTCGCACATGGCAGCTCATGCACAAAATTGAAACCGTCATACAGCATGTCATGTCACGCAGGAGATACAATGCAATTGCATGATCATTCAAATAATGTTCGAGCCATCAGGCTTGTGCTATACCAACGAGAAAATATAGGGTCATATCTAGTGACATAAGTACGATATTACTGCTATAAGGGCACCATCCATATCTAAAGCTTTCTATAAATGAAACCCACATGCACGGTCTCAAAATTTTATGCAGTGATACAAAATACTGCGTACGGTAACCTTCAATGTTAAGTATGAGTCCGTCTATGTGAGTCTACGCGAAGCCATATTTTTCCAAACTTACAGATCCTATACAGTTCAAGTCTATGCTGATCGAATTCATACATTGAGACGATTCATATGAACCTATACCGTACTGGTTGCCATTTCGTGACGTGCACATGTGGTCAAGCTTTAGCAATGCTAGGACCTAACAATGACACTGAAAGCATGGGACGTCTGTCCTAAACGAGGAAGCATGCGACACTTGGTGCCTAGAAGAAATCACTAAACTCACAGGTATCGACGGTGCATGGTTCGCTTTCCACTAATCAGCACTAGAGTCTAAACGTGAATGTTGTCACCCTTCTGCTCCTCATATTCATCAAGTTGGACGGGAATCTGGATCGCCCACGACCTGCCTACACAACGTATGCGTCTCCAGAGTACTGCTAAAGGGTTTTCCGAGACGACCATGGCACCCCACAACGTGTACACGAATTGGCTGAGTATGGATGCCGAAGACAGGGCAATAGATTGCAAGAAGATACCCTTGTCAATAAAGACATTTGGCGCCGTGTATTTCGTGCTACCCGCAATGAACACAACCGTCTGGAACCCAAGCTGCGGCACTGTTCGCAGTACGAGCTCAACTAAAGAGCGGGAGTCGAACCAGAGCTCCATGCCGTAAACACGTGCCCCCAGCTTAAGGTGGAAGCCAAGCTTGTCCAAAAACGCCACCACGTCGAGGAAGACAACCGCCGGGAGGAATAGCGGCCATACAACCAGCACTACCGCCCACCTCAGCGGGCTCATAGGAAGCCGTGGCAGGGCTGCGGCAGAGTCCATACGTGGAGGGGGCCAAATCCACCTCAACCCCGGCAAACGAGGTGGACGTACAAAGACGAAACCGCTGGCGACACAGCTTTCCGCAATAAACAGGGCCCCGACCAAGTATGGTGCGAGGATGGATCCTAGGATCACCCACTGAGGCCAGCCCCCCCAGACCTCAGCCAGGATGCGCAGGTCGGTGTAAAGATCCGCCCACACAACGGCTCCACCAACGACGCCACCTAGGTAGACCCCATACGTAACTAGCGGGTGCGGCTTGCCGAGTCCCCCACCAATCAGAGTCAACGCCTTCTTGAAACGCGTCATAGCCCAATAGGCAAAGCATAACGCGGCAGCCAAGGCGCCAAGGATGGAGTAGACGGTGATGACAGTCCTCGTGGCCCCCGGAGTTACACAGAACTCGCTTAAGGAGGTGGTGTTCGTAAAAATGTCGATATCGTGAAGGCAAATCTCTCGCCTTGTGTCACTAGTCAATGTTCCGATGTTGCAGCTCATATCCACCGCACAGGAGTACCCACCGTTTGTTTGGTCGAAGGCTGGCCCAAACTTGATGCTCGTAAGAGCGGAGCAGTTGCGAACCTCCACAAGACCGCTGCCACCCTCATTAATTTGGTTACAGAGACCCGCAGGCACAGTTGTCAGGTCGAGAACTCGAGTAGAGGCGTCTCCGAACCCTATAGTGAGTTTGATCAGAGCGAGTTGGTGCACCCAAGGTGGCGGGGAACAGGGAAGTCCCAGTTCTTGTACAGAGACTACTGGCCAGCTCACATAGCTGCATGAAATCGCTGTCGCCTCAAAGTTGAGGTAATACAGGACCCTCAAATTGCTGAACTCAGAGGGGATGAACCCCGAGAGGTAGTTGTTTCCAAGGGACAGATACTTGAGACGCGTAAGTCTGCTGAATGAAGGGGAGATGATTCCAACAAGGTTGTTGGACTGAAGGCCGAGTTTGGTGAGTTTGCGCAGGTTGCTGAGCTCTGGGAGAATGGGCCCCGACAGGCTATTGTTGCCCAAGTCAAGGGACGTAAGGTTGGTAAGATTGCTGAGCTGCGGAAGGATGGGGCCCGAGATCTGGTTGGAGGCGAGGGAGAGGCTTTCTAGGTGGATCAGGCTGCTAAGCTCTGAAGGGATTGGGCCAACGAGGCCATTATTGCTTAGGTCAAGTGTAGTAAGGTTGACCAGATTGCGAAGCGCGGCAGGAATGGGGCCTGAAAGCTTGTTCCAAGCCAACGAAAGGGACTTGAGCTTGGTTAGGTTACCAAGCTCGGCAGGGATGGGGCCAAAGAATTTGTTCTTGCCTAATGAAAGGGAGGTGAGCTCAGTCAGGCTGCCAAGGGGAGGGGGTATACTGCCCGAGAGGTTGTTATTTTCCAATGAAAGGTTGGCCAATCTGGTTAGGTTGCCTAGCTCCGGGGGGATCGGACCATCAAGCCAGTTATTGCCCAGGTCAAGGGAGGTTAACTTGGACAGCCTGCCAAGCGTTTCCGGAATACGTCCGGTAAGATACAAAGAGCTCAAGTTGAGGGTTGTCAGATGTACCTGGTCACCAAGCTCTGGGGGTATAGTAAGGCCATCGTTTAAATAGAAGTTCTTCTATCCCTTGGACAGCAGAATACCGACGGGGACAGGGCCAGATAGGTCGTTGTAATAGAGGTAGATCAATTGAAGATATAGAGTACCAAGCTCGGGGGGAATTGTACCAGATAGGCGGTTGGAAGCAAGGTCGAGGAACTGAAGGTATCGGGCACCAGCAAGCTCAGGTGGAATTGGACCCGATAGGCGGTTTGAAGAGAGGTAGAGATATGTAAGCTTTTGGAGACCCCCTAGCTCAGGAGGAATTGGACCGGAGAGTTGGTTTTCGAAGAGGCCAAGATATATGAGGTCAAGAAGATTGCCAATCTTTGACGGAATGGGGCCTGACAAGTCGTTATTATAGAGGCCGAGCTGTTGGAGCCTCCGCAACGCACCGAGCTCGGGGGGTATAGGGCCTGAAAGTGAATTTCTACCCAAATCGAGTAGAGTCAACTGGGTCAGTTTACCAAGCTCAGGGAGGAATGGGGCCTGAAAGGAAGTTGTTGGAAAGGTTAAGCCGAACGAGGTTGGTCAGGCCACCAAGTTCAGGAGGAATGGGGCCAGAGAGCAGATACTTAGAGCTCTCTATGGAGGTTACACTCGAGAGGGGAGCCTGAACAATGTTGGTCAGCTCCTCCATAGTGAAGGAGCACACCCCGCTTATAAACCCGCTTCCCCACAGGCTCACCAAGAGCAGCAGCCCAAGGCGCAACATAGTGGGCTCAGCTATTTCTCCTCCCGAAATCGTGGTACAGGCTGGTATAAGTTGGCACCTGCAAAATCATAGCATCATCATCATTCAGCATTGGCCTTGAAGAAATTCTGGAATGCAACAGCTTTGTGTGACTGGGGCAAAAAGCAGCAACAAGATTATAAAAGAAGAACCTACCTGCAAGCACAGGGCAGGCTAACCAGGAAAAACGTGACAAATGAAGCATTGAGGAGATCTTGCGTCCCCGTCGTTGATGCATTGTAACTTCATGTGCTGATCCAGGTTCTAGCTCAATCAAGCAGTTCTTCGTAATGATTCATGATAAGTTTCTGGTTGGTGTCCTGAAGAGACGCCCGAAATTTTGCCAACTTTTATCTGCGCTATCTGCACATCATGCAGACAGCTTTCGTTGTTGCAGTTGTGGGTTTTCCTAAGCAATGCCTAGTCAAGCAAAGCAACGTGGGTTGCTAGTCCCCCTCTCGTCTAAAGCTGACAACAATACATCAGAGTCGGAGTCCACGCAAAGTCCTACAATGGCCGGACGAGCCCTCTTTTGTTACAACCGAGTCTTTTGAGCTATGAGTGGTAGTTAGACGAGGCAAACTTTACGATGGTCATCAAGAGCGGTCAAGAGGTCAACAAAGAGAGGATTCTCACGCCAAGAAGCATTTCCCAGGAAAAGCGAAGGCGTGTGAGATGACCAGCCTCACCTCCACTGGCAATCAAGCTGCAAGCAAGCAATAGAAGGTGCTCTCTTCAAAAAGACGATCCCCGCAAAGACGATCTCGCCGCACACTCGCTGCCACCGTCCTTAATTCCGTGCCTGCATCCTATCCTAGCTACAGTGTCAGTAAATAGAATGCTTGCTTCCTGTGTGAAGCAGCGAAGGGGAGCTAGACAGCCTGAGCCTGAGGCGGCGGCTGACTGGACTCTTGGCGCGGCGTCTTGTTCAACTTCACGTATGTCGACATAGGTAAACAAGACGCAAATCAACATTGTGCCATGTGTCAGACAACTGGGCGCACCGAAAACTACCGGCGACGGGCCTGGCCGGCGGAAACGGCACCCCGGCCGGTGCCGAACTCGAAGGCACCCCGCCAGCTGGTTGGCCGGCAGGTAATGCACGCGCACTTGCTAGGTGCAGCCGGCCGGTGAAGCCAAGTACCGACTACCCTGGAGGCCTGAACTGCGCAGGGCGCATTGCATACAAAATCCAACCCGGGTTTTCCGGGTTGGTTTCTTGAAAACAAATCTACTTGCACATGGCACCTGCCAGTTGAAGTTTGGGTTTACCATGCAGTATTATTAATACTACCCAGGTTCGAGCCACTGAGCCCCCATTGAGCCCTCCCTGCTGCGGCCTGCCCCCCTGCACCGCTCTGCCGCTGCCCCACCTCATATAAATCTGGTTCGAAGCAAAGTTGTGGTGGCTGGGGGAGCCGCAGCCCTGAGGAAAGGTGGCCAATTTTTGGACCACTACAGTACGTCACTACTACAATATTTGTAGATCTACATTGAAGCTTCAAAACGAAGCAATTTTCTGAGCTTGAATGCTAATGGAATTTATCCGTTTCACTTTCTGATCTGGCTATTAAACCATGAGCAGAGCGTTGGCAAAAAGTGGCAGCATTGCAAAACCCTCCTCTTTTCCAATATCTGCCCGACATCAGCCCAATTATCAGTGTCGAAAGTCTCTATCGCTGGACCGTTTCTTCAGAACAGCAAACTCCACTTCTGTCAGAGCTACTCTCCCCTCCAGTTACCAAAGACAGGTGGTGGTTAGAAGCAACATGGCCGCTGAAGCTAAGACCCAACCGGAAACTTCCCACCCCGCAAAGAATGTCAACGAGGAAAGTTCAGAACCCACAGTGGCTGCAGGATCAGAATCTTCCCGCCCTGACGACCCGCAAGAGCGTCTCACACGGTGGGTGGCAGGCTGGGCAAAACCTCGGGACGCGCCGGGGAGGATCGCGTTCCATAAAGCGGACCCGAATCCGAACTTGCTGAAGAATCTAGAGAAGTTTCTGGGGCCAGAGCAAGAAGCGGGGGAGAACCGGCGGGTGCTTGTTCCGCTGTGCGGGAAGACAGTAGACATGCCATTTCTGAGTTCCAAGGTAAGTGCAATTTCTTTCTCTTATTCTTTTTGAAATTTTGACACATGAGGATGTCGCACGCTGGTCGATTGGGGGTGGTGTAAATAGGCAATGGGCAGCGCAGATTGAGTCTGATGCGCAGACATGGAATGCGAACGATTTCTACGTTATGTAAGCACTTTACTTATATTCAATATAGGTATCCCCCTTGATTCTCTCACATTTCTTCTGTACTTGATGTGGGCTTGCAGTTCGCTTGCCATCGAAAGCGGGTATTTTTGCAGCATTGATTAGCAGCCTCACAAAATCCCTTTCAGAGGCTCAAGCGCTCTCTACGCATTGAGCTTCTTTGTTTGAAAAGTCTTCCTCTCAGTCAGACGCAAAGCTGACTCCAGATGTGAGCTCAGGCTTGGTAGAAACACAGTGGACTTCATCTTAGTTTGACGGAACTTTGGACATTCGGCATTTAGTATTGGAGGCATTATTGAGTCGATTGGTGCAGAGGCTAGAAAGCTCAGGTTTTGTTAAGGACAAGATCTGATAGGTGACGACAAACTGCATGTCTCCGGCTGTGGTGGTCTACTTAGAGCGCTGTGTTAGGAACTGTTACGCTCTTCATCGTCAGCTAGTCCAAGACCCTGATCGTTCTCACAAGGTTCATCTATCAAGAATTTCTCAGTACTTGCCAAATGGTGCCGCTTACACTGGCGCCCGCCATTCAGGGCTTCTCTTTGATGCTGCACCACCTTTTATCATGTCGCTCCACAGCAACAGATGTGTAAGCTCATAGGTTTCAGCTGTTACCGTCTTGCTCAACTGTAGATTGAGTGCAGTCGAAAGGATGTATGTCACTGATAAGAAGTATTCTCCGCATATCAGCTGGCGTACATCAAATGCCTGTTTCTATCTTGTTTCCTACAAGCTTCAGCCCGCTTGTTGACTAGGTTTCCTTCTCATTCCCTGTCTCGAGTTGTCTTCCATGTTCACAACGCCCTCAAAACACTAAAGTCCTTTCACAGTCTCTTCTAATATAATCTAGCAAACATCAAAAAGCACATCTTTCTTGGGTTCAAGCAGCCAACAAAGCAGGCATGTCTCTTGCTAACCCTGTGGCTTTGGTGCAGGGTTTGGATGTGGTCGGGGTGGAAGGTATCCAAACCGCAATCGACGAGTTCAGGGAGGAGCATCCGGACATTCCTCTCGAAAGGCTGGACCGGACGTCCGAGGGCGGCTTCGAAGTGTACGCAGGGCCCGGGCTGAGCATCTTGCGGGGCGACTTCTTCGAGCTGACGTCAGCATCTGCGGGGACCTTCGACTTGGTGAGGCGTCTTCCTGGCACGTCGAAATCAATCGGTGAAAAGAACGGCGACCTTCAAAGGGTTGCATTCTGCCTGGTCGGAAAAGGGCGTAGTCAAAAGAATGCAAGGGGTGGAAGAGCGGCTATCATCGCCTCTTTGTGCGCGGTGCCTGCAAAAACGCCACGCCGGACATAATTTGCCCATGTTTGCCAAAAGCGTACCATGTCGGTGACAATACCATCTCAGATTTGTGTTCTAATACGCACCTGTCTTGGCACATCGATCCTGCTCAACATGATCCACCATGACTGCATTAAAACCTAAGCTGACTCGATTTCCAACGAAGCTTGGTTTTGGCAGTGCTTGGACCGTGCTGCATTGGTGGCGGTTCATCCTTCGTTGAGAGGAAAGTACGTCGCCGCTTTGGACGGAGTGCTCAAGCCGGGGGCGCGCATCCTGCTAGTGGGCATGAACTACAACCAGGTGGGAATGTTGTCCCCTCTTTCGGTCCTGACTATTCCCGCCTTTCTCGTTTCGAGTCCTGGGTTCTGGATTCTGTTTCTGGGTTCTGGGTTTGAGAGTTCTGAACTCGATCGTCTTGTATCAATATGAAGCAAGTCAAGGGAAAGTAAAGAGAATGAGGAGTCTCACAAAAGCACGTGCAGTCCCTGTGACGCCATCTTCTCTAAAGGAATGCCGTCACAGGAAAGCGTTTCGCTTTGATCCCGCTCGGGGGCCTGTCTGAGCTGTCAGTCTGGGAGCATCTGATTGGCTACAAACATTGCGAGAACTTCTCCTTGACTCGGTCGCACCCGCTTTTGCACGTTTCTTTTGATTATATCCTTCCAATGGGCTTTGTTACCAGCTTCGTAGTTTCGTGGCCTGTTGAAGTTGCTGACGTCGGCAGATGTTGATCAGTGTCCACGGAATGATGGCATCAGAGAGCTCGGAGCTTGGCACTTCGCCATCCGGATGTTTCCTTGTTCGTCAAACGATTATGAAGGCTGTTAGACCTCGTCTCCGTCGAACCCTGTGAAGCGGACGAATTTCGGTGTCCTTGTTTCCTGAAAGAGAAAGTCGCACCTCGTCTGTTCACCGGATGGAGAAGGCCGCTTATGCTCACGTTTTTTCCCGAACGTTTCTGCAGGAGGAGATGTCTGGGCCCCCGTATAGCATCGACATCAAGGAGGTAGATCGCCTGTTTGGGAACGGCTACGATGCCCAACTGCTAACAGCAAACGACGTTTTGAAGGATTACCCGAATTTTGTGGCGAAAGGATGCACGGCGCTGAAAGAGGATGCGTTCTTGCTGGTGAAGCGTTGATCTTAGTGGAGATCAGTGCGTGCTAGCGGTAGTGTATTATTGCGCCTTCGTTACTCCTATCGAGCCGCCCAGTGGCGGTTGACGAGACGGTCGGCTTGCTGTGCTTAGAGAAAGCCTCTTGAAGGTCGAAACCTGTATAGGCGCGCGATAACCCTGCACTTGAAGCTTGGTGCTAGGTTGGACTCTCATTCGACGGTCTACTTCAACATTTGACATGAACTGAAGGTGACGGTTGGCCTCACTTCACAATTCAACCGAACCTTCGTTTAGCACTGATTCGTTTGGAATGAATGCGGCTCGACGGTTGGATGCACCTACTGTCTGCGAGAGTGGCGCTCAAACGCGAGCCGCTATATTTCGGTCGATCGGCCCGGCCAATCGTCGAGGAAGATATTTTCAAGATAGATCCACGCACACATGCTTGCAAATGCATGAAAGTTTATCGTCCGGGATGCGACGATATCTCCTCCATACTATGCATGTAACGTCGGCGTCGGAAGCAGCCTATATGAACCCGATGACGGACGTATAAGCGGTGACTCATGCGTATACCATTAGTACGATCACTATTGAACACATTCCTTCGCTTTGATTCTCCGTCGAAATCTTCATTAATTGTCGGGTGCGCAACGTACGTCCAGCCTGCTCGTGCTCTGAAACAAGCTATTAGAGATTGCATGCTTCATCAACTTTGCGTTGCAAAGGTATCAAACTAGGCTGACTCGCGACACCGGGACATCATTATTTCGATCATAGATCCGCCTAGCTATCTTTAATCGCGAACAGTGGGCTCAAATATAGTCTCCTGCTTCTTTCGTATCCAGGAAACCCTTATTCAAACTCCTATCTCTCCTGTTTGATCCTTATGAACCGCTTTGATGTTTGCCCGTCGAAGTCAACCGAGCTGCCTCAATTAACGCGTTTCTTTCTCAAGCAGCATCGGCAACACCAAAACGTCAGCAGAACGGCGACCGCACCTGCCACCCCGTCACAGACGTTCTCGATTAGGGCCATCTTGACAGGTGTCCGTTCAAAGTAGTCGGGGCAAACTTTGAGCTGCGCTTTCCCGGGCGCCCGGTTCCCGTAGGGCTCGCCCAAACCGGCACAGCGAACCGGGCAGCTCACGTAAAAGGTCATGGTCTTCGTCGCACACAGGGTCAGGTTTAAACCTGTTCCCGAGTCATTAAGGAACCGGTTCAGGCCCCCTGCGGGGTCGGGAAGACCAATGGGACCTTTGGGCGTGACGTCATTTACTGACGTCTGGCATAGCATGGCGACAACGACGAAGCCGATGACGGCGAAAAGGCCGGCATAAGCGAGGATGCAGGCGCAAACCTCAGCTAAACATTGAGAAAGGTGCAGCTTCTCTGCAATGCAGAGGTCTTTTGTGCAGGAGCCGCGCGATTTGGCTCCGGGAAAGAGAAATCATTTGAAGGCGACCACGAACCGCCAAAGTCAGTGTCCCAGGTCGCCACGTCGTGTGTCTGGCTGAGTGGGTCCGCAGCTCGCTTCGCGTTCTTGTCGAGGCTCCACACGCCGTTGGTTTGCACATAGAAGGCGGCGCCAAAACTTTCTTGTATCACGAGACTGGTATTGTTCATGTTGGCTTCCGCTTCGGGAGAGACGCAAAGCTTTCCCGACAACCAGCATACGAGGCGACCAATACTCCTGACAAGGAACGCCCCCAGCGAGAAGACAATAGCCCACGTCGTTAAACCCGTAATTATCACCGAGGCCAAGAACGCGAGGAACAGCAGACCCCCCGGACCCTTCATTTCGCTACGCACGTTTGGCGACAAGTCGAATTCCAAAGGCGGGGGCGCCTTGCAAACCTGGCTGGGCGATTCCACTTGGTAAAAGTCAAAGGAAGAGTTTCCAGTTGAAAGGTTTCCAAAGGAATGGCACTTGACCACCTGTAGCTGCCGCGGAAACCGTAACCCTTCCTCGGCGGTCAGCCCGTTAACGCTTTCCCCGAACGCGGGGTTTCTCAGGTCCGAGTGGTTTGTTAGCAAAAACTGGTTAACAAGGCTGGGCTCAGGAAGCGGGTTGCAGCCGCTGGAGAGTTCTCCGCGTGCAGAGTGGGTGATACTGCTGAGAGCAAGCAGCAGAAACAGAGGGGAGCGCATCTTGAGAGATGGAAAGGGCGCCGCCATTCTTGAACTTTTGTTCAAAGAGCTTGGGGATTCGGAAGCTAAGATTCTCGCCATTGCCCCCGCTATTGTTCAAAGTCAAGGTGCTAAGCGGATGTGACAACAGTGCGTTCCACTCTGAACTCTGTCAGCGCTTCGCATCTGCCTGCCCTTCTGATATCGCCCCCGCTCTCTTTCAGCGAGCTTGAAAAAGCCGAAACTAAGATGCTCGCTTTTGTTCAAAAGCACGATGCAGACTCAGCAAATGTGTCCTCTGTATATTCCACTGCGCATCTGCCTGGCTTCCGCGAGGTCGCTACTTGTGATCGGACACGTCAACAGCATGTCTGAGACAGTGGACTTGAGTACGTCGTAGCTAGCTGATTGCTGACTGTCCGAGTCAGCTCGGCATGGTCGGGCACGCGAGACTCTGGCGCGGCTCGCGGGCGCGTCGAGTGTGTGCTATACCATAGGCGAGGGGCGGTTGCTCCCCGCTAAGGGATAGCGTATGGGGAGAAGCAACCGTCTCGACTGTTCAAAAGGATTCGGCCGACCACTTAGGCGCCAGCAAGACTTATCCTCAGACGATCGGGCGCTCGTTAATTCAGCGACGTGTGTGCTCTCCTGCGAGCTGCACTTGTAAGTGCTTGTTCACGGGTAGAGCAGACCTGAAATTCTCATAATGTTAGGTTTTGGGGTATATTGGCCGTTATGTGTCGGGGGCAAACTTCTAGCAGCCCGGTTAAATTGCAGATTATCAGACGTCACTGAGCAGCACAGGCTATGAAAGGCGGCCCGGCCGCCCGAACCGGCTAACGCGTTATTCATAAATCCTGCTTTGCGCGGCCCATCAAAATGGGTAGGTAACGGTGGTGTATATGTATATCCGGGGTCGACGAGACGCTATCTGAAGCTGATGATCGACGCAAACTGCATATATACATGCCGTCTTAGCACCAACTTTGATCAATCTCCTAGAGTGTATTATTTGTTGCACGTCGACTACGTACACGTCGACGGTTCATGCATACTCGCAGAGCATGGTTTTCTTTCCTTGTGACTCTTCTTCAGTAGGACAACTCCCGTTGCAAATCGCAAATCTTTGCATCAACGCCGCTAAAACTGTTGACCGTGTCTGCCTGCACTGTGAACAGTCAGTTCAATAGCTCGAGAGGAGCCTGCATGCCTTGTAAGAGCTTGCATCGCATGCATTCATGATCGGCAGTAGTCTCAGTTTGCAGTGCTTGCTTACTAAGCCGGCCTGCAACCCTGGTGCTTCTCGCAACCTGAGGGTTGCTATTTGCGTCCAGGTCAAAGAGTGCACAATCCCTCTCTCAGTATATTAAGGCTTGATGCTTATCAACACCCAACTCGCTCTTGTTAGATTGTCGCTTACAAAAGTGGGTAGCACTTCCGCTATGAGCCGCCGCGTAATTCTCTCGCCGAAGGCGCCCCGTCCTCCGCACCTAGCTGCGGCCAGTTCGCGCTCCGACTCGACCGCGCAAGTCCCCAGACCCTCCGCGTCTCAAGTGGACTAGTCGTCACTTTGAGGAGCGCGGTCGCTACTATCTGCTTCCGGAGACAGCCCACGACCCTCAACCCCGCCACTTTACTGCAACGTTCCTTTTCAAGCTCTCGCTCTGGATTCTGGGGCCTGCAAGCTTCTTTTCCCCGCTTGGACACCTGACACGTGTAGAGGAACGATCGGTCGCTCTGGCTTCCTTCCGCTCCCGGAAAGCTTTTTTGCACCCACAGACGAGCGGCACAGACCCTCGCTGCTATCAAATCCAATATCTTCCCGTCCGCTGGTTTTAAAACGACGATCGACCCGACACCCAAAACCCTGCAACCCTGCCGGGATTGAGCCGCCCGCCTTGGAAGCCCGCCGGTCCCGCCTTCGCCTCCGGGTTAACGGCCCTCAGGTAGTCCGATACCTTCCGGGTTGGTTCGGCCGTCGAGTGGCAATGTAGCAAGCCGGAGGGAAACTAGAGTGGCGCGGCGACCAGTCGGGAGAACAGACGCAGAGGCGGACCAACCCGGATCCTCTTCGACCCGGGTTGAGAACCGACAGGGCCCGGTTCGAAAGCAGGCAAAGCGGCCCTCGGCTCCAATCATGCGCTGACACAGTAACCCCTTCTTTAACTCCTCGGTCCTTGCGGTGATAATCTACACCAGAGCAATCATCGCCCCTTCCAATCACAGTCTGCCCCGCCGCAGACCGCTGCCGCAAATCTGCCCCCCCGTTCCCGGCTTGGCTCTCTAGAGTCCCGCCACCAGCTGACGTCGTTTCCACGTATGCTGGCGTCTCCTTCAAGCTCCCAACTGACGTCAGCCGCCGCACTTCCCCTTCCGGTACCGCCAGCTTCTCTCAGTCCATGTTCTCACCCGTTGCGTGGTGCCTTTTCACACCGTCCAAAGCCGCAAGCGCGTCCGCGAGCTCCCGCTGCAGCCCCGCGCGCGCTTGCTGCGACTCCACCAGCCGCGTGACAGCCGCCTCTAGTTCTGTGCGCGCACGCGCCCGCGCGCCCTCCGCCGTTTCCGCCTCCGCGATTGCCGTCTTTTTCGCACCTTCCACCCGCTCTAGTTCCTCCCAAAGAGCATCCGCTTCCTTTTCGAAGCTCTCGACGTCCTTTTGGACGCTCTCTGCGTCTTTTCGGAGTCTTTCGTTCTCTTTCCGGACGCTCTCGCTCTCTTTCCGGACGCTTTCGTTCTCTTTCCGGACGTTTTCGTTCTCTCTATGGACGCTTTCATTTTCTTTCCGGACGCTTTCGTTCTCTTTACGGACGCTTTCCACTTCCGCGCAACATATAGCCAGGCTCGTCCGTGGCGCCTCGAGGTCCGCTATCGTCACTCTCTTCAGACGCTGCTGCGCCCTCGCGAGGTCCACTTGCCAACCGCGCGCCTCTGCCCGGGCGGCATCCCGTTCTTTACGCAAGCTCCGCCCTTTCTTCCGCAGCTCTTTACGCTCCGTGTCCAATCCCCAGATCTCTTTCCAAACACCTTCCATGGCAACCTTCCAGCGCTGCGCCTCCGCTAGAGCGTCGCCATTTTGTTTGACCAGCGCCTCTTCGACTTTGTGATGCCTTTTAACGAGCTCTACCCGCTCAGAATCATGTTTTAGAAGGAGGCCTGCTAGTTTCGCTTCGTGCTCTTTGGCGTGCCTGGTGATCAGGTCAGCGAGGACCTCATTCTGACGCGTGAGACCGAGCTTCTCCAATCGCAGCTTTGCAACCTGGGTGAGAAGGGACGAACGAGGATTACGCATTGTCTGTCGAAAATCGTCCCACAATCATGTTTAAACGGGACCTGTCAGAACGGACTGGACACCTCAAGCTATATGAAACCAAGCGAAGTCGTTTGTTGCGATCAAGGCCCGCACAATCCATGTCGAAAACACTGTGAGAGCTTAGCCTCGGTTTCAGCTGGAACATTAGCTGAGAACGCATCGGCTCTCGGACTCCGGTCTTTCAAATGTCTAATAGCGATTTCAAGACCCACAATCGAACACTATTCACGTCTGCTGTAGAGCACAGGACGCACACAACCTCTTGAGACCAGCTGAAGTGGCAGCTGAATTATGTACTTGTCTAGAGAACTCAAAATCCAAGCTAAGGAAGGAACAAGCAAGAAGAAGGAAAGAGAAGGTGCAAAAATGATATCTGGAAGAAAAAAGAGTAGAAACTGCACTAGAAGGATGCAAAGGCAAGAACCCGTACCTCGCTCTGATTTTCGCTGCTCTCTGCATGTCTGCACTCTGTGGTATTTGCCAGCTGTCCCTGCTTCGCACTGGCGCAGCATATGTAGACCCCAGTGCCTCTAAAGGGCTAGAAACGGAGCCAGAAGCTTCTGGATTATATATTAGCAAAATTGGGTCGCATGGTCTGTCCAAAGAGGTAACTAAAACCACGCAGCTCTCACCTGGCTCTCAAGGTGCGCGGCGCGCGCGCGTGCGCACACCTGCTGAGCGCGGGCCCCTTGTAACAACGCGACCTGCTGCTCCTCAGCGTCTCCAGCGCCCACTGGAGGCAATCTAGGCGGCGTTCCCGCGAGCGCGATTTGAGGAATTTCAGCGGCTTGGGGCTTGCCTGGAGAGAAGCAGGATTGAGTGAGATATGCAATCTACTAGAAAGGGGTTTGTCATGAAATCACAACTTGGGTTCAGGCTGCGATTGGAAACTTTTCCAGCAATTTCTACTTCTCACCTGAGGCTTCTTGTTGCCGAATCGATTGGACAACGCACCTAAAGGTGGATTGGGCTTCGCAACACTTAGGAGGTTTTTGCCCTGGCTCGAGCTTTCTGCTCAAGACCGAAGAAACACTGGAAGGCAATGAAGAGTCTGGAAACCGGACGTGCATGTGATGTGTGATTCTCACAAAATGCCGATTAAGCTGGTCCAAGAAAGAGACAGCTGCTTGCAGCATTTCAACAGGTCTCCTGTTCCAGCTCTTGCAGACACGCTTCAGACCGCCCCATGGGATTTTCCCACCATCAAAAGAAGTGAATGATTTTTATCGAAGACTGTTAGCTGTAGCCCATGCATTGTGCTTGGGCATCAGCTCACAGCTGTCAAGACAAGAGTGTTTGGGGACTGAACAGGTGTTACAGAGTTTCTTATAGATACTTCGATCACAGAACTCACGAACTTCTTCTCCAAGTGTATCTTGTTTGAAAAGAGTCCAGCTTCTTGAGAATTGATGTTCTCACCATAGTATGCGCTTTGCTTTTATCAGCGCTCCAGTTCTCTTCCAGCTCCCGAAAAGGGTCCTCTGGCAGAGCGATTTGGAACCTGAGCTTGACCATGTTGACAGAAAGGTCTGGCGCTCTCAGAATCAAAGCTTACATCTTTGGTCCGGCTAAGTTTGCCTTTTCGAGGCCTGCATACGAGTATGAGCTGCCTGCAGAAAGGCGATCGAGCACAACGTTCACGTATTGCACAAACTAGTCTCTCTTTCTTGCTTCTGCCAGCGGTTTGCAACAGCCTTTTTACATCCAGCTCACTGCTGCATTCCGGGCACTTTGAACCAGGATTGGCGCACATAGGAATGGACAGAGATCCTCCCCGGTGATTGCGTCTACCACCTGCCAAAGGCTGACCGGCGAGTTTCACCCTCCAGCGCCACAAAATTTCAAACCCTAGATTTTCTGTATGTCATCATGTTGCCAAACTGATTAGCGATTCAGCCGCTACATTTTACCAAGCTATTGCATGACGGCCTATTAGAGAATCGCAAGTCGACGGTCGAATATCTTCGTTGAACGATCTTCCGAAATCCTACGGCCGAGAGTTCTGCTGAGTTATCGACGAGGGCAACATTATACCAAATTGCAGAGGATCTGGCGGCATGCATTTCGATGTATAGCTGCAAGC
Organism: Klebsormidium nitens; assembly: GCA_000708835.1. Classification (NCBI taxonomy): domain Eukaryota; kingdom Viridiplantae; phylum Streptophyta; class Klebsormidiophyceae; order Klebsormidiales; family Klebsormidiaceae; genus Klebsormidium; species Klebsormidium nitens. The sequence continues at coordinate 89,812 of DF237157.1, read as the reverse complement.
TGGAAGCAGCGCCATCTCGGCCTATAGCAGTGTGGGGAGCTGCGTCCGGGTCTCGAAACCGTGGGAGGAATCTAGCGCCAGTAGCTGCTGGCATTCGTTCTCATTCACAGAGAGCAGAATATCAGAAGATGACATCTTCTAATAGTAATAAAGGTGGTTGGGTTGTCGTCGCGGCTCCTCCATTACAGTACTGGGGCATGTCGCGGCACGTACCTTTAAAGTGTACTCATATGCTCGCGTACTCTCCTCGTCATCGTGTCCCGACCTGCTTCGGTACGTCATTAACTCGACAGCCGCATGGCGAGCCAGTAACTCGTGAGTCGCACTTCCGCCAATCATCATTGCGTCTCCGCGCCTTGCCAGGATCAGCCGGGCGTCGGCCGCGCGGCGTGTTTCAAACGACTCATGATGACTATTGCAGGTCTTAACGGATAGCACAGGATATGTCCGAGCAGCGATGGTGTGGCACACCTCTATATATAGAGCATCAGTGTTGCAAAACGGGCACAAATATTGCTCTTAAAACAACTGAAGATGATCGTGCATGAGAAAAACGTTTACTAGGAATGTAGAAGACACCACCGAATTTGACCGGACTGACTATCTCTATGTACAGCTTCTTCCCAGTACTGCGCATCTGCATCCCGGCCCCTTGAAACATTCCTCAAATTGTCTGCACAAGCCCGAAGCTACCGCCTGTTTTGGTCCGACTATGCATATACCTTCCTTGCTAAATCCAAGTTCCAGCAAAGTCTGAGTCCAATAATAAGGGTACACGTTCGACATCCGCGGGGCAAGTTGCGCGCCATCAATGTCAGGACGTGAGCTTGCAGCCGTCTCTTAGCTTGCATCTTCAATCCCTGTACACAGTACAATATCTCACCGACTCGCTGCCAATCAACTCATTTCTCCCCGTTCTCCCTCAAACCTCAATCCTTTAGCCAGCTTTCACTTGAACGGCGAGTCGAAAGGCGATCGGGGGCTGGTCGCCGTGCGCGGCTTCAGCTTCAGCTTGGCGCATATCTTATTGCACTTGTGCGCGGCGAAAAACATGGCGAAGCCCTCCTCGCCCCAGTTGAGCCGCGAAAAGTGGTCCAAGTCGCGGCAGTGGATCGCCGGATCCGTGAGGTAGTACGTGTCTTCATCTGGGCCCTTGATCCCCTGGAGGTCGGTGATCATAAGCTCTCCCCCCGAGAACTCGTACGTCCAGTGGGTGAACGCCTGGAGGATGTCCGAATACTCGGGCGAGAAGTCGCCCACGTTGCACGAGAACTTCTTGTAGTGGCCGTCGAGGAAGTCCTCTACCGTATACCACTGATGCCTCATAGCCCTGCAGGGAAGTGAAGCTCGTTTTGATCTTCAGAAAAGGAGGCTTAAACGGAAGCGGGGCCGTGAAGGTGCTAAGAACGAACTCGGAGAAAGTGTGAATTGATACCACAGTCCCAACCACGTGAATTCAGAAGCCAGAATCAGGACTTGTACCAAGATTGCCTCAATGTAAGAAACGAATGTCCCGTCGGGGTGGATTTCTGACGTCACCTTTTTTGGGCCTGGCTAACGTTAGCACAGTTCTCCGAAGCATCGGATGGTAGCGAGCTAGAAGCGTTCCCTCCATATCAAAATAGAAAAGATTAACAGTTTTCCGTGTCGCTTCGCCGCTCCTCTTTTCAACGGAATCGAATAGTTCGAGACCCAGGAACAATTTGCGGTTCCCTTTATCAACACCAGACTTGAGTTTGTCTCAAGGTCCGCACACTAGGAGATGGTGCCCGCACACGCAAAAAACTCACGTTCCCAGTTGCCACCTTGACCAGATTCAGTTGCAGAAGGACTACCCGCTTGCGCACCGCGCGCGCAAGGGCTGCACAGGCAATCAGTACAGGGAAAGGTTCGGAAAACGGAAGAAGGCGCGCGGGCCCGTGCGAAGACTTACGCTTCCCCGAACGCCACCTTGACCAGGTTGAGAGGCAGGAAAGACGAGCCGCACCGAGGGCACAGATTAGTACGGCACCGCAAAATGTCAAAGCAGAAAATGGATGGAGACGCGCGCGCACGCGCGAGCGAAGACTCACGATTCTCCGAACGCCACCTTGACCAGGTTCAGCTGCAGGAAGACGAGGCGCTCGCGCACCGCACCGGGGTACAGCTGGTTGAAGCGCTCCACCAGAACCGACGCCACAAACTGCTCCTCGGCCTGTGGTGACGTCAATGACGGTCAGTAAACAACATCAGCCTTCTCCTGAACCGGAAAGCAGAGAGGTACCATAATAACGAGCCGTTATTCTTTGTCGTATCCCCCGGGGGGAGTGTGCGTGGGCGTTTCAGCTAGCGCGCGGGGCCAGACTATGGTGACTCGAACGGCACAGACTTGGGGAAATTCCTAATCCGTGCGCCTGAAAGTTTGTATTGCAAGCCGTCGAAGCCAAAACCTCTAAGCAATATTCAGACGAGATACGAAGCGGTGCAGATGAGCCCACAACAACATCTACAGTGTCTGCCATCGGAAATGATCCAACTTCTGATCTTGGCGTAATTTGTGTCGATCGTGGGACGATCCGCATCCGCCCACCTGCTCCTTATAGCTCGCCTCAGATTGCCGCAGTGCCGCGACTCGGGCGTCCAGCGGCGTCTTGAAGCGCTTGAGGACGCGCTTCGTGGTCGCCGCGCGCGCGCCGTCCTCCGGGTCGTCTTCCGCGCCGTCTTCCGGGCCAATCAGCGTGTAGTACGGCCAACGGAGGGCGCCGTCGGCGCTGAACGGCGCGGGCGCGATCTTGAGAGCACGCGCGCCCTGGGTCGCGAACTTGAGACGCTTGCCGAACTTGACGCGTTCGACAACGTCTTCCGCGGACATAGGCCTGGAGACATGGTTGAGACGGTTTGTTTTTAACAAAGTTCAAAACTTCTGAGTGAGTAATCCCTTCTTAAAGTGGGCTTACAACGGTGAAAAGGGGGTTAATATTGCTCGACTAGAGGGGGAATTGGGAAAGGTCAAGCGAAGCCTAGCAAGTGGGAGGCCTAGAGATTGTACGAAATAACGAGTTTCACGGTACGGCAAATCCTATGGCGTCACCCGGAGCCTTATTTCCAATTAAGCGTTTCAGTCCTGTGGTTTCGGCATCAGCTTTAGTGCAATGACTGCAACGAAGGAAACTTCATGAGAAGTACTGGCGGCAAGCCGCTTACATGATCGCGTACTCCTCCGCTTTCCGCTCGCCAATTCCGTCCCAGTCCGGTTCCGCTGTGTCCACTGCCAGAGCGGCAAAGCCCTCGCTGCTGCCGCCGCTCTCGCGCAACAGGCTAGAACTGATCGCGGTTTGCGAGTGCTGGCTGATGCGGGAAGGGATGCCTTCGATGTTCGAAAAGGTGTCCTCCTGGAAAAGAAAGTCAAAAGCCCATCAGTCTGCGTACAGATCCCGATCCTCGGCAGTGGACCCGAGAAGCTTGAAAGGTGTTCATTCTACAGAAAATGTCTGAAGCTCGCTTATTTTGAGCCGGGCCAGAAGACATCGAATTCTGGTTGTATGTAAAAATGTATGTGCGGTATCTAGGAGCAAGCATGAAGAGCCGAGCACATTTGTGCTTTGTGTGTTTGTTCTGGTCGTTCGATTCATCACTTGCAAAGACAAGTTGATATTTGAGGCTTCCCCCGAAGGTCTTGCCCAAAGCAAGGATACGCAATGTGGCGTCATTCTTGGACCGGAAGACGAGAAGCCTGTAGCACATCCGCAGGGCGTTTCGCTCACCTGTATCCAGCCCGCCGGAACGCCCGTCGCCTGCCGGAACTGCGCCAACATCTGCTTGGTGTAGTCGTTGAGGTGGTAAAAGTGGTACGTCTGCACGCGCGCGCCCGCGTGCAGCGCGCGCAGAACCGTTGCGAGCTCGCGCTTGTGCTTGTCGCCGTCGGGGTACTTGTCGTCGATGTTGGTGTGCTTTGCCCGGTCGTAAAACTCGCGGCCGTGGCACGGGGCGTCCGCGATGTGGATGACCAGACGAACTGCGGGTTTCCAATACGGGGTTAATCCAGGGTTTCAGGATTGTAGCGTCGAAGGGATTCAGAGATTCGAATTTTTGGGGCTTTTGATTTTGGGTCCGAAGTTAAGCTGGTCCACAGATTGCCGTTTGACCTGCTTTTGGTTGACTGGAATTGAATAGTTTGATGGTGAGATGGACAACAAAGACAAGGATCAGGCGGTGTTTTCAGTCCTTGATCGATCTCCTTTGCGTGTCTTCTAGAGACGCACCGGGTCGACGATTCATTTGAGAACCAAGGACGGTCCTTCAGAACGGTGCTTGTCTGCGCGAAAGCATATCTGTACATGTCGTTGCGGTGGAAGCTGAGACGAGGCGCTTAGATGTTCTTAGAAAAGCTTCGAAAGCAAGGCAGAACGACGAGAGCTGCTGCTCAGAAGAAGGATCGTCGGGGAATGTTTTGTTGCCAGACTCGTTTCTTTGTCTCGTCGGAAAGTTGCGAAGCATGATACTTCCATGATTCAGGCACAAGCGGCGCATCAGCCTGAACGTTCGAAACCAGCAACGCCCGTTGCAACTTGATTCCGCAGTGTACTGACTCACCTGCGGAACTCCACTCCAGCTTTGCCGCCGCCTCCAGTCCGGAGAAGACGTCCTCCGGAAGGTCACCTCCCCCGCTGACCTTAACCCGCGCTAACGCGGTTTCAAACGCCTTCACATCAGCTGTAAACCCAATCTTGTTGATCGTCTCCCCGTAATCGCGGTACCCAATGAAGGCGACCCGGACCTTCGCCGACGGGAAGCGCGCTTTCACCGCTGCGATCGTCGCGCTGATCTTCTCCTTTACGAGCGCCACGTGGCAGCCCATACTGCCGGTCGCGTCGACGACGAAAGCGACGTCGAGCTCCTGCGCGCTCCGTAGCGCGCTCAGGCGCGGCGCGCTGCGGCGGTCGCGCGCGCGCGCGTACTCCTGCCAGGCCTGCTGGGCCTTCTTCTTGGCGGTGGAAACGGAGTCCAGGGAGTCGCTCCTGCATCGGAAAAATCGAGCTGTCCATTGGGTGTCTGTCAGATTTATCGAGGGCCACCGAACGGTCCTAATTCTCTTAGACCTGCAGTTGCGCCAAAGGGGCTAGCTGCGAACCTCCAAGCTCTCGCAGCTTCTTTTCTGATCGCGTGAAGGTCCGCGTCGCGTCTTCTGATCAACGTGAAAGTCCCAGCCCTTTGCGTTAGTAAGCTTATCTTGGGTGCGTTGACGGACTGAAAGGCCCGGCCTGAGGTAGACGTGGCGGCCTGTGGTGGTGCAGGAGAACATATACGGCACCTCCCACAGAAAATTTTGGCTGCTAACCAGGCTGATTACCAGACCGACTCTCTGGTTATTAGACAAATAACTGGGCTTTAACCTGTTTCCGAGGCTGCTTACCGCCCAATCCTGGTTAACGGAACAATCAACCAGTTTTAAACCAGCCCATAGCCAGCCCATAACCTTCCATGGTTACAGGCCAAACTCTCCTGTGTCCGTGGTATTCTCAACAGAGTGACATGGGATGAAGCATAACGTAGAAAGTTGTCTGACTTGCTGGTTACGGCGATGAGATCGACATCATGTCATGGGTTATCACAAGAGAACTTGTCCGGTCTAAACTTCTTACAGACAAAGGTGCAAGCCAGGCGAATTTGAGAATTTTTGACCTCAATTAGCTGTCGCGGACTGGGGCAGCTTGAAGCAGGCTGTGTTGGAAACAGATTGGCACATCTTCGACGGACTGGATGGTCCAAAATGGGACGAACAGTTTCGATATTGTACGCACTTGCAGAACTCAAGTAGTTCTCCATTAAACCTCAGCAAAATCAACTATATTGGAAGGAAATGATCGAGTTGCTTACGGGAGTGGTGCCAGAGTGTCTTCCTCTTCGACGATCTTCTCCAACGTCGCTCCATCCTTCTTCCCTTCTGGGGTTGAGCCGCTCTTACGATCGGCGGCAGCAGGCTTGGCCAAGCAAGCACCCATCGTGAGGACTTTCGAGTCTCAGTTTCTTGCCTGCAAAAGAAACAGAATTTGACTTGTCCCACAACTGATGAGAAGCTACGGAAGGTTATAACATACTTGTCGAACCTCTTCAGTGCTTACTTCGACACGCGTGACTAATGAACGGGTCTAACCTAGATAATCAACAGCTCCTCATTCCGTGAGCCAAAAGGTCAATCGCCATGCAGGTAGTGCTACAAAACAAACTACTCGATTGAACAAGGGGCTTGCAAGCATACTAACACCGACAGCCTGCTTGTGCTGAAAAAATCTTTGCAGAGAAAAACCAGAGACAACCAGGTTGTCGACGTTGGTGCTGCATGACAATTAAGAGCAAGTGAACAACACCTTGTCACCAGAACCTGAATATTCCGACCCGTCAGTGTTCGTAGGGCAACCCTCAAACTTTACCACTTAGTACTGAGATGTGGTTTGGTGTGATTGTATTATTTTCTTGGTGAACAGGTGATGCAAAGCTGTAAGAGTAAAAGTCAATCAAAAGCCTTCAGACTCTGCAAGAGAGGCCTGAAAGGAAGCAGGGTGACTGCTTTTCCTTTCAAAATCTGAGAATTCCAGAACAAGCTATTCAGAGATGCCAAGTACGGATTCTATCCAACTGAACCAAGGAGTGAGACAAATATTCACAGCTTACAAATCTCAAAAATTGCATTTGTGTTACATGTTTACAGAGATTCTGGGATGGCACTCAAGAACTTTTTCCGGATTTCCACCTTGGAGCTCCCTTCGTATATAGATAGCTCAGTACATCCAAGCAAGAAGTAATTGCAGACAAAGAAACTCGTGATCCTTATATCTAAACAACCTTGCTGAAGAACCTTGCTGAACCAAGTCAAACCAAGGCCCTAGTGAATGTCGTCACCTTCTACACACCTTCTTGCAGACGAATTTTTCATCCTTTTGCACTGGTTCTGGTCATGTGTTGATACTGAGTATCCTTAACCTCGTCAGTTGTTCTTGCGCAGCAGATAGTTAGTATGGAAAGTATGGAACTAACACCTTATCTTTCATTTGTCTGACCACTTTCTTCAAAACATAATCGGACCAGAATTCTCAAGCATCAAGACAAGCTTTCGGATGTTGAGCTTACCAGTAGGTGAGCGGCGTCCAGACAAACTCAGAGAGTGAAGCCAAGGGAAGTCGAGTCCGAAGATGAAGATGCCGTCTTCTGGAGACACGCTGTAAGCGGAGTACTGGGGGAAGTTGCACTAGAACAGCCAGGTCCCCAGATCACCCTTCGGAAGTGGTTGGAGCTTGACTTGAGCTTGGCTCCGCCCTTCCTTCCTCCCCTTCACGGTTCAGGATCCAAGGATTGACCCGTATGGATTGACCAGAGAGCTAGTAGCGGCGGCCCCTGCGCCCTGCCGCACTTAGAAAGGGACAATGAGCGCGGATCGGTTGCTTTGGTCCTGGTCCACAGCGGAATGTCAGCGTCTGAACGCAGCAAGTCAAGCCTCCTTTTGAAATGGCAGACCGTAGAAGTAGGTTTTAGTACTGGTACAGTAGAGCCTAAAGGCTCCCTAGCACCAGCCAAGTAGGTACTTGGGGGTTCCCTTGATTGATCCTGTGCCAGGTACTGAACAAAGCCAGCCTTGCATCAGTAACGTTCCCCGCAGCCAACCTCTACCAACCTGCTGAACCTTTGATAGCGTTACTGAACGCAATTGGTTGGGACGCCCAGAATGGGAGATCCCCTTGTTCCGCACGTGACCTCACTGGAGTCATGTTGGCGCTCGAGTACGGTAATATTACCCAGATGACTGACTACATAAGAATCCCCAGTCGACGGTCCAAATGTCTTCGTAGAAGGCAACCTGCTGAATCCTACGGCTGTGAGTATTACCGCATGATCGACGGCCAGACACCATTGGGGCTGTATTCGTGACACTTGGCCGCAGCAGAGTGCATGAAGTCGAAATGCGAGCTCGAGCCTGAAGGTGTGCCCCTTGCTCCTTGCTCCTCGCCCCTTGCTCCTTGCTCCTACATCCTTGCTCCTTCCCTCAAACTCCTCGCATGTGCTGCAGCCTGCTGTCACACTGCATTCAGCCTCAGTTTCATGTATCAACTGTCACAGAAGCTAAGTTCGAACCTTCAATCCGACCGGCTTTGCTGTCCGCTGTAAGAGCTTGCCAATCTGAAAAGTTCAGAATGCTGTCGTAGCTTCTCCTGCGTTTCAAAGGGTGTCCTACGTCATCGATTGTTGATCTCGAAGCACTGCTGGAAGTTAAGCTTAGTGGTGACAATGGCGTCGTCCCAGGTAATCAGAGGTCTTACCCAAAGCGCAGCATTGCCCTTGAGCAGCTGCTCAGCTCAGTCAGCTGCCTCCGCGCACGTACAGCTGTCACCGCTGCCTGTACAGCTGTCAGCACTGCCCAGGGATCGAACCGTGAAACAGCATGTGAGCTCCAAAGTTTTGGCGTCTGAGTTCTCCGGTTTGCGCTTGGATTCTTCGGCGGGGTGTTCCACAAGCGGTGCGCAGCCGCCCAGATCAGAGAGAAGGAACAGAAACGGGGCAGCGCGAGCGACTGCAACGGTCGGGACTGATGCGCAGACGCTGAAGAAGGTCGATCCGAAGTTATCACAGCGGTGCATAACGGCGATCAGGACGCTTACTGTGGACTCCGTCGAAAACGCACAGGTGAGGAAGGGGAGTAATGTGGGTCAGCTGGGGTGGTCGGCTCATCAATCTATGCGGAGTGTCGCTAAAGAGGTGGAGCCATGGAAGATCTAGCTGCATGCATTGATCAAGCGGGGGACAGAGGCAGCCTGGTTCCAACTTCAGCTTGCGGTTGGCTTCTAGCGTGGTATAGATGCGGATTGTGGCGCTTATGTGGGCAACCAGGGCATGTGAGGAAACGCACTATCAGTGGGATAGATGCAAGGAGGATTCCCCATGTAAATGCTCAAGAGGATGCTGCATGCATCAGTGGTTCAGTTGCTGATATGGCACAAAGGTTGGTGAGATCAAAGTCAGAGGTCAAAGTCAGGCACCTAGATTGAATTTTTCAGTAGTGCAATTATTTCTTAATGGTGGTTAACACGGGACTCATGACAGTTGAGATCGTGAAAGCTGTCCTTTTTTTCCTTTGTGTCTGATCTAAACAAGATAAGCCTGTGTTGCTACTTTTCCATGATGTGAGGGCTTCGAGCAATAGACTGTCGGCCAGAATCAGGGTCTTGAAAGAAGTCCAAATGAAGTGATACCTACAGCCTAAGATATATCTCGCCGGCCACATGCCTCTTGGTGCAAAAGCCTAAGTGCTCTATAATAGAAGCTGACTCTTTGAGTCGAACAATCTATGCGGTCTTTTCTGAACTGATGGGCCATTCGGACATCCTCATGGGCTAAATGCCAATCACACCGAACCTGTTTGACGAAATTTTGAACTTTGACAAACTCATTGACAGCTTATGTGATTCTTACAAATCCACAGGCTGGCCACCCAGGCCTCCCTATGGGCTGTGCGCCAATCGGCTATGTGCTGTTTGACGAGGTCATGAAGTACAACCCCAAGAACCCGCAGTGGTTCAACCGCGACCGCTTTGTGCTCAGCGCGGGGCACGGCGTGCTGCTGCAGTACATCCTGCTGCACCTGGTGGGCTACGACAGTGTGCAGGTGAGAAGAAAAACAGTTATGTAGTAAAGTCGGTATAATAGGCACTAAGTATGGTAGACTTAGACAGTATGGGACGGTTGGGGTTGGCTTGGGAGCTCAAAGTATGTGCAATTGCGGAGCAGGCGGTCGAGGGTTAATGTCTTAGCATTGTACGTATCTTACCATAAGCTTACATAATCGAAACCTATGGTGAGAGGATCATTGGTAGCGGTGCCAACAACCAGTTGGCAAGATTTGAAGCCAGAATGCTTTGTTTCACAAAAGCGGCCCTGGACTGGTCAGCGGGCCATGAAGAAGTCAAGGGGGAGGGCTTGCATTGCAAACACAGTCGGTGTTCCTCGAGACTTGTTCTGAGCGCACCCTGCTCTGCAGAATTCTCTTTCATGAGTTGGACCTTGCAACGGCGGTTTTTTGACGTAAAATTAGGCCAGAGTTGGTTGCTGATTGAGTTGCTTAGACCCTTTCATCATCTTTGAGGGGATGCTCAAGGCTTGCCAGCAAATGCCTCAAGGCTCTCGTTCGTGCAGGATTCAGGTCCCAAATCACTTCCCTTTCTTTTCACCATTTTTGAAATCCAGGATGAGTAGGCCAGATAATTTCGGCCCTTTGAAGATGTGATCAACCGCTAGCTTTGAAAAATCTCTCTGAAGCGAAGCAATGTTCGAGCCACATATATGACGACCTTTGCCAGGCCAACGCCCATCATCTGACGGTGTACTGTCAGGTTACACTGAACAGTTCCGCCAATGTTGTTAGGAAGCAATCTGGAAGAAGCAAAATGGAAGAAAGCAAAGTGGACGAAGATGTTGGTGGCTCCTTGAGACTAATTACGTTGGACCCAGTTCTTTGCTCAGTCGAACCCGTTTTTCTTGTTGGCTCAGGTTGACGACTTGAAGAGCCTCTGCAAGTGGGGCTCCCGCTGCCCTGGTCACCCGGAGAATCTGCTGACCGGGGGCATCGAGCTCACCACTGGTACGTACAGCCGATATCATAGAATGGACAGGAGTACGGAGCAGGGATGTTCCCTTTTTAAGTGTTTGTTGAGGCTTTTGTTTTTTCTTGGGTGAGTGTGCTTATTCTTGTAGACTAGCCGAGTGCGGCTTGCAGAGGCACTCAACTGCTGGATCTTTTCCCTTTGCTTAGTCTGGAAGCGATAACACCTGCTTCCAGCCACACTTGTTCGGCTGTCCCGTTTATCCCCCGGTCCTCTGCCAAACTTGTGACCGCTTGAACTCGCTTGAACTTGAACACCGCTTGAGAAGATAATTGATTGTCTGTAGTTGAGCACCTACTTGAACAAGCAAATACTGACGCCACTTTCAGCGGAGTCTCAGTCATCGGCAATTGAAGCTACGTCTTCCCTGTCTGGTCTTGAGCTCATTCTCTGTCGTTTTTTCTGTCTTTAGAACCGTGTACTTAACGAGCGAATACGAACGAATAGATCACACTTCGAAAATTCGCATAGGAAACTCTTGACGAAGATTTGTATGATGATGATGAATGTTCGTGTGCAGGTCCCCTCGGCCAAGGAACCGCCAACGCCGTCGGTTTCGCCATGGCCGAGAAGCACCTCGCCGCCCGGTTCAATCGCCCGGGGCACGAGATCGTGAACCACTACACGTGAGCCTTCATTGGCCACCCTTTGCAGAAAAAGTTATGCAAATGCAGGGAACACATTGAAATGGCGTTGCTTAAAACTACCTCTCACGTCAGGTGCGCACTTTTCAGCCTGGCTGGGAGGCGGTGGTCGCATGGTGTGGGGCGTTGGTAATCGGACATCCATTCTATACTCCCAAGAGGCTTTTGACATGAGGTTGGAGAGCGTCGCAACCTCTTGAGCGCTTTCCGAACCTCAAGCAATCCAGATCTCTTTTACTTCGATCTCTTCTGCAATTGCGGGCTCGTTTTGAAGGGCAGAGGGATCAGGGGCGTCATTTCACTGCACCGTCTAGCTGCGGACCATTGCTCCGACAGAATGATGGACGGCAATAGGGAAACCCAATTTCTCACTGGCTCCTGTGGGAAGAAACGATTTGACAGTTTGAGGTAACAAGGGATGCTAACGGGCGGCTTTACTGACTTCCCCTGTTGTATTCAGGTACTGCTTGGCTGGCGACGGCTGTTTGATGGAGGGCATTAGCAACGAGGCGGGTTCGATGGCCGGTCACTTGGGGCTAGGCAAGCTCATCATGTTCTACGACAACAACAACAACAGCATCGACGGGCCCACGTCCATCACTTTCGATGAGGACGTCTGCAAAAGGTGGGACTTCGATAAAACCCGCTGTAAACTTTTCTTGATTGTGTTCTCGTTCCCCCAAACTTTCAAACTCCAAAGTCAATGTGATGTTCTACGACAACAACAATAACGGCCTCGACGGGCCCACGTGCATCACCTTTGACGAGGACGTCTGCAAAAGGTGAGCATCAGAAGTGTCGAAGTGCGTTCATCCTAAGTGTGTGGTTGCTTCCCAACCTTTCAACTCAATTACAAGTTTCGAAAGAAGCATAAGAATCATGACGGGTCGACGTCCATCACCTTTGATGAGGACGTCTGCAAAGGGTGAGGGGCCGAGGATTTTCTAGATCGATCTGGAGTGTGGTTTTAGTTGCATCCGAAAAAGCGCGCTTCATTGTTCCCATAGAACGGGACTACTGTGCCACGTCGATCGGTTGGTGACGAAAGCCGATTCGGATGTGCTTTTGATGTGTCGGTAACGTGTCCTCACGATCCAGGATGACCGCAGACCACATTGCTGGCACCACCGTCCGTCGATGTTGATGTTGACAGATCGGACGGTCCCGATTGCTTATCCTGCTGAACTTCGAAGCGGAGGTCCCGGAGGCCGCAGCTAAATCAAGCACGTTCAGACTGCTTTTGTTGACGGTGCATAGACAACTGTAACAACTTTAGGGCCATCGCAGCACGTGTGCCGGCCGCTTGATATCGTTCATTCTTGGTGTTCGAGTCCAAAGTCAAATTTGTACAAACCGCACGGTTTTGACAACTCACGCTACAAATCCGTCAGATCCGTCTTCACTTCCTGAGGAACCAAGCATCCTTGCAGGCCCCGATATGGCAATGTGCAGCCATGGGAAAACACCTGAAGCACCTTAACCCACGAGTTTCAAAATCCCTCGGAGCTCCGCTATCCGCACTTGCAGGAAAGCGGATACCAACTGCGAGGCCCTGGGGTGGCAAGTACAGGGCAAGGACAAAATCAGAAGTCCAAAAAGGGCAAACTCAAAAAACCGAAACGCAAAGGTTGCAACTCTCACTTTTGCATCTGCTGCTCTGCCATCCACTGCGCTCATTGACGATACAGATCTGTATACGCAGGTACGAGGCCCTCGGCTGGCATGTCCAGAGGGTGGGTGATCCGGACAGCCATTTGGACGATCTGCGCCAGGCGATCGTTCGCGCCAAGAGCGTCACGGACAAGCCGTCCTTCATCCAGGTGACCGCCGGACGTCCGCAATATTTCGTTCGGGGCTGCAGGACCGAAGTTTGAAGCGTCGCTTGCTGATGAACCCGTTGCAAGACGAGTTTGCCAAGGCGTTCATGCCGCCGTTGCACGGACGTCGAAGTTTGGAGGTCCTCTTTTGAAGCAAGAAGGTCTACAACAACGTGAACTACTTTACTGGAAAACTAGATGACAACGTGCATCAATCCCGATTTGCGGACACTACAAGATTGGCCCAGAAGCTTCGGAGGGTAAGTTAGAAGCGGAAAGCAGCATACGTCAGCTGCGGATCAACGAAAAAGAGAAGAGGCAAGGACCAGGTACAAAGCGGACACCCTATGTTTCGTCGGCAGAGTGACGAAATGGGGCAACAGGACAGTCAGAAAAGGGGAAAAGATGATATCGGACGGCGAGGTTTAAGGCCAACAGAAACTGGCCGATTTGTCTGCTGATTGACGATTGAACACGGGAACGACAACACCGTACGAAGGAAGCGCTAATGAAGAGTGCTTGGGTTCTTTCTTCTCAGGTGGACACGACGATCGGGTACGGATCCCCAAGCAAGCAGGGCACCGCTAAGGCGCACCACGGCACGTTCGGCCCGGAGGAGGTCGAGAAGATCCGCGAGACGCTGCACGCCGATTACAAGGAGCCCTTCACCGTCCCACAGGACGTGCTCGAGTGAGTGCCGCTTCTGACGTAGCGAGTTATGATGATGACGTGGTTTTAAGCTAGTGCAAGATGCTATTTCAAAGGAAGGAACCAACCTCTTTCTCCATCCAGTTCTCCAATCACCGTGTGCGGGTTGGCATAGCGACGTCCAGCTTGTCAGTGCACCTTTGTCGTTCGTTTAACACAATCCTCTGTTGAATGAGCTTGATTCTAGCCTTTCACTGGAGGGACGATGATCGAGAAGATCCTCATTTGACAACCAGACCGCAATGGATGGCAAGCAAGGATTCGGCGACATGCAGATGTTAGCAGCTTTTGAAGTTTTCTTCTATTCTCATTGGTGGTTGAATCCGAATGACTGGATATGCGAGTTCATTGCGTGCCGGGTGCAAGGATCCCCTTACCGGTTTTCAAAATGTGCACGAGTAGGATTGTCCTTTCTAATTGTCTGACCCCCCTTTTACGGGCCTGTTCTTCGGCTTTCCGTTTTGGCTTGCAGTTTCAATGAAGGAGAGAGTCTGGTTTTTGCGAGCAGTGCTTTAGTTTCCTTATGTCCTACAAGTCTGACTTTTTTCTCAGAGGTTTCGTAAAGGGTCGAAGAGTGGAAAGCAATCTGGCTCTTGTCGGCCGGCATTTGCGCACCACTCGCAACCGAGCCCCATATCCATTCCTTCAGTAAAGGTCGCTTCTCCTCGACTCCAAGCGCTTTCTTTATCCGGATACAGCTTGCGTGTCATCGCCATTCAATCAGGGCCAAATCTGTTTTTGAGTTACTTCCACTGATCGACACGTGGCTGCTTGTGAAAGCTTCGAGATCGGGTCAGTGTTACCCAAAGTACTGCCTCGGAAAAAGTACTGCTCCCCAGCATTTAAGCAAGGATTGGGACACACTTTGATGCTTATCGGTTCCCTTTTTGTGCAGCCACTGGCGCCAGAACGTGACACGTGGCGAGCAGGCAGAGGGCGAATGGAAGCAGGAGTGGGAGCGGTATCAGCGGGAGTACCCCGAGGAGGCCCGGGAGCTGGACAACCTCGTCAACCAGAGACTGCCGGATGACTGGGAGAGCGTCATCCCGGTGAGGAACAGGGCCTCTTGTTTCTCGTGCTTCTGTTGGTGGTTTGTTTTAGTCCTTGCAAATTACACAAGGAGATTATCTTTGCGGTTCAGGGGTCGGAAGGGGAACTGGAAGGAGCTTGTTACTAGGGGTCAGGATCACAGAGTTGAGAGGTATGAAAAGGATATAGTGACATGTTTCTTGGGTTGAAAATTACGAATTGTCGGTGTTCCATTCTCCTTGCCGCCAGCTGTTTTCCAAGGATCCAAAATACAAAAGCAAAGGCAGTCCTACCTACTCGAAGATTCCAGCAGTCGCTGGTATGTTCAAAATCACTCCCGTCCTTGAAAGCGACTCGCAGTCGAAACAGAAGTCAGCGGGGCTTTGGCAGAAACCATTCCGCTGTTTCGCTCCAGGACTTTTCCGGCGAGACCAAGGGCGACGCGACGCGCGGCTGGAGCGAGAAGGTGATCAACGCGCTGGCCGGCCGCGTGCCGGGGCTCATCGGCGGCAGCGCCGACCTGGCGACGTCGAACAAGCTGTACCTCAAGGCGTGGGGCGACTTTGAGAAAGACGCGCCCGCCGAAAGAAACATCCGATACGGTGAGCGAATTTTGTCTGGACTTTGATCTGGGTTTTAAATTTGGTCTGGGCTTTAATCTGGGCTTTACATTTGGGGTTCGGAAATACGAAGCGAAAGGGTACCCTCGTTTCTTGGAGCAGGTGTGCGCGAGCATGCGCTGGCCGCCATCTTCGACGGCCTCACGTAGCTGGTTCGCAACTAGGAATGCAAGGCAGAGAAGCGCAGAGGAAACCTCTCGTACAAAGCTTCTTGAACTTCGGAATACGGGCGCAGGTGTGCGCGAGCACGCGTTGACGGCGCGCTCTCAATGACCTTGCGCTGCACCGCAGGAATCCATGCAGATCGGAAAGAGGAAGTGGCATAGAAAGTGGAAAACAATGACGAAGAATGTTTAAAACTCGAAGATTAAAACTCTGGAAACCCTGGCGCAGGTGTGCGTGAGCATGATGGCCGCCAGTTCAACGGCCTCGCGCTGCACCACAGCGGAGCCTGCAAAACTATAAAGGGAAAATGCTTAGAAATTTCAGAAGAAAAAAAAAGAGAGAACGAAAAAGGACAGGATGAAAACTAGAGAAACCAGATCTGTAAGAATCTCTCGCGCAGGTGTGCGCGAGCACGCAATGGCCGCCATCTCCAACGGCCTCGCGCTCCACCTGCGCGCGCTCTTTTCTTAAGCTCCAAATTCCCCTAAACCTGCGAATAATGTGACGTCAGTCAAATATACGTAACCCTCAAAAATCGTTATGCCTGGCGCAGGGATGCGCGAGCACGCGATGGCCCTAATTTCCGCCGGCCTGTGCGCGCTCATTTTTACACATTAACCTCACCCTAAACCTTCAAAATCCTCCTGCGAAACCTTTTGAAGTTAGTCAGTAATGCGAAAGTGTGCAGCGGAGCCTGCAAACATTTAGGGAAAAGTGCATAGAGAACGCAGAAAAACAAGAGATTAAATATTGGAAGATTGGAATTGAAGCAAGGGAAACTTGAAATTCTCTGTCGCAGGTGTGCGCGAGCACGCAATGGCTGCGATCTCCAACGGCCTCGCGCTGCACCGCAGCGGGCTTATCCCCTTCGCCGGCACGTTCTTCGTCTTCACGGACTACATGCGCGGGGCGGTGAGAATAAGCGCGCTGAGCGACGCTGGCGTCATTTATGTCGTCACCCATGATTCCATCGGCCTCGGAGAAGACGGCCCGACCCACCAACCGGTGGAACACCTGGCGAGTCTGAGGGCTATGCCCAACATGACGGTGGTGCGACCGGGGGATGCCATTGAGGTGGCCGGGGCATACAAGGTGGGTTTACGTAACGAGCATTTCGCTTGTTCTGGTTGCTTGATGGTCGTGGTGATATATGAGGGCACGAGAAGAGGTTGTGACGCCTTGAATTGTCCCTTAACTAACATACTCCCTCAGCGTTCTCAGAACGTGGATCTCGAATATGATTGTTAGACGTTGAGAAGGACTTCATCGGCTTCAATGTTTCGTCGGCGGGTTGATACCAGGTCTGAAGACCCAAACGAGTTGAAAAAACATCGATAGACTTTTGTTTTTGCTCGTCTTTTGCTCGTCGAGCGTGTCTTTGCGTTTGTCAGACGGTAATCCTCGCTTTTCGTCCAGCGGGTTGCTTTATTTATCTTGTTGTGCCCCTCAATTAATACTCCTCTGGTTGAATGTCAGAGCAGGTGATTTGAGAATATTTAGCAAACAATCTGGGCACAAAAGCCATGAATGCTTTTCAGTCCAAGCACTCGCCGCACGCCTCGTAACGATGCAGAGCATCTGCGTTTAAGTCTCTTTGTTTGTGGAGATTCGAAAAGGCTCAAGTCGAAAGAAGCTTGGAGGCAGAAAGAATAGGTGTCATCAAGTGATCCAGTATGCAGCCTTCATAAATTGTGTGAACCAATCTTTGCCGCCCAATTGTCAAGCTGGTCTTCTGAAGGCATTTGGTCCGCAAGGTGCCGATTCAACGCGTTTCCTCCGCAAATTGAATCTTTGTTTAGTTGTCTTACTCGCTTTATTGAGCGAGCGGTCTAGAGATTTCGTCCTTTATGCTTACGCATCCGTGACGTCATTCCTGCAGGTGGCCATCAAGAACCGCAGCGGCCCCACCATGATCGTCCTCTCGCGCCAGAAGCTGTCGAGCGCTGTCGTCAGCGGCACGTCAGCGGACAACGTGGAGAAGGGCGGGTATGTCGTCAGCGACAACTCGGAGCCGGGCAAGGTCCCCGACCTGATCCTTCTGGCGACCGGCGCAGAGCTGGAGCTGAGTGAGAAGGCCGCCACGAAAATGCGCGAGGAGGCCGGCTTTAAGGTGCGTGGCTGTTGAATTTATCCTTGTTATGCTTCTTGATTTGACTGGTTGAGGCGGGTGTCAATGTTTATTCACAATGGGGAGTTGGGGGCAGTATGAGGAGCTTGGAGTTAGAGGTGCGAGATTGTGAGCTTTCTTTAGTTTAAGGCTCTGTTTGAGTCTTTGCTTAGGAAGTTTTGTGGACTGACAATGTAGCTGCTTACTTCTTCTTACACACGAGGGGCAGATTTTGAGGAGCGCACGCATGTAGGAGTCTCTGTGCGATGTTCCATCCGCTATTCCTTTTTATTGTTCATTAAATGTAGCTTGTGACAGTTCTCGTGCGGTTCAGCGAAGGACAGAATTCACAGGTTCTTGACGATATGCTCTTCAGTAGCCGAGGCACTTGACCTGTCACGAAGAGAAGGTCGGTAGTGGAGGTATCGACAGATACAAACTGATACAGAAAAGCCACAGAAAAGATAATCTCGTGGTCCTTCGAATCTCAAACTTCAAGTCCGTGGTTTTGTTGGAACGACAAAAGAAATAGTCATTCTGGAAGCGCTTATTTGCTTTGAAAGCGTTGATTTGTTCATTTTTTAAAGATTCACGAATCAAAAGCGCACAGATCTCTGACAACGAGGTTGCAGCTTCAAACGTGAAACTTCGTTGTTTGTCAATTCCGCTACAAAAACATAGGGAAGTTCGAGTCACATCTGATCTGTATCGAGAAACAAAGGGCAATAAATACTACGGTGGGCTTTACTTTTGTTGGTTTCACGACCGTTGTTTACACCGGCCCTATGTTTTGCAGGTCCGTTTGGTTTCCATGGTGTGCTGGGAGCTGTTCGAAGCTCAGCCCGAGTCCTACCGGAACGACGTTCTTCCTCTCGAGTGCCAAGCCCGGGTCTCAGTCGAGGCCGGGAGCAAACTAGGATGGCGGGAGTGGGTCGGCCCCCGGGGCAAGATTATCGCAGTCGACAGATTTGGCGCAAGCGCAGACTATGATACGCTGTTTGCCAAGTTCGGGTTCTCGGTGGATAACATTGTCAGCGTGTCGAAGCAGGCGATCGCAGAGGCAGTGCCGGTCTAAAGAGCGAAGATTTCGTTCCTTTTCCGGCGGTTCAGAGGTTCAAAGGGGCTTGAACGTGGTGGGAAATTGGCGGGTTGGAAAGGGATCTCTCCTATGAAGTGGTACTGTTGTTCTGAATGGAAAGCCAACGTTGGGTACAGATCAGGATTGATCCTTTGGCACCATTGTGGCATTGGACGAAGCGTCAGCAGTCAGGTAGAGCGAGGCTGACAGGCGGAAAATAGGGAGTGTACAAGTTCTCGTTTCCTTGATGAATGTTCGAGTCAGTGAACGCGGTCCAAATGTGATGCTAGTTTTGCAGTTTTGTAACAGTACTAAATTTGAATCATACCATCGAAGTTTTGTGAGAAATAGTGCACGCATCAAAAAGTTGATTGCAAATTTTTGGAGATATAAACAGAACCAATAAGATCTGAAAACACTTTTGTCCTCAACATGTCCCTAATAGGCATTGCCAGTTGTACGTTGTGCGATTCAGTCATCTTCGATCGTCAATTGCTGGCCCATTCTTGACGACATACAATGATGTACATTGTTGTCGCGATATCAGGATCATGATGGACGTACGGTAGACTCCCGTACTGCATTAATTTTGACATCGTTTCTCTTTCAAGCAATCATGCATGACAGTTATCTTTTAGAAAGCTCAGCGCACTTCGTTTGTAATATCCTTGAACTGAACTTACGTATTTCAAGTCTGGCAGACTGCAGCGGGCAGGCTTCCGGAAACGAAGGTGTTCTGGACGCATCTGGGGCTTTTCAACAATGGTTTGATCATAGAAGTACGGTTCCATTGAAATGCCGGCCGATCGATATCGGAGCCTCAGGTGTTGCTCCTTCGGGCGGCTGCGTTCGGGGCGCAGTGATCCAGAAACTAGTTCAACATGCACACATGATCAGGTTGTGTCGGGAAGACCTGTACTGATACCTTCAAGCCTTGGACAGGCGCTTGGCGCTTTAGCCAGATTCGGTCGGGAGGCGGAGAGAGGCGTGCAGGAGAGGCTGACTGCAGCCATCGAGCTGGGAGCGGTGCAGGGGCTCCGAGACCAGACGGGGGACCCCGCTCAGCGAGCGCGGCTGGTGAGCGAGACCGGGCCGGGGGCGGCAGCCTGGCTGTCGACGGCCCCGCTGTTTCAGGCACTGACGATTGAGGATGAGTGCTTCCGGACGGCTTTGCGGAGTTGGCTTGGTTTGCGGCACCCGATGGTAGCGGGCATTGCGTTGTGCGAGTGCGGGCAGTCCCTTCAGGGTCCTTTGGGGGGACAGCACCTGTTGCGTTGCGCTCGCGGGAGCGAGCGCAACGACACGCACGACAGCCTCAGGGACACGGTAGCCGGCATCATGCGGGAGTCTGGGTATAGTGTGCGCATGGAGCAGTACGGGGTGATGCCCATTCGTGAGGGAGACGCCGAGGGCCGGCGGATGGATTTAGTCGGAGCAGACCCCCGGGGTGGTTCCCGGATTCTAGCCGACGTGACGGTCGCGGACCCTTTGAGAGACGGGATGCTTCCGGAGGCCGCGGTTGAGCGCGGGCGGGCAGCACGGGATGCGGCGCAAGCGAAGACGGTGAAGTACGGCGATCACCCCGCTGACGACACCTTCATCCCCCTTGCGGTCGAGACATACGGGTGTTTGGACTCCTCCTTCGATGAGTTCCTAGGCACTTGTGCTAGACGTGCAGCAGAGCTTAGGATGGGTGGCCTAGATTCGGCACCCATGGCATCTAGGTTACTCTGCTACTTCCGTCAGCGAGTTTCGGTTAGCCTCCAGCGTAGCCAGGCCCGGGCAGTTCACCATAGAGCGGCCCGCGCGATTGAGAGGTCGGTAGGTCTCAGAGCTCAGGTAGTCCAGGACGCCCGAGTTCGCAGTGCAGACTTGCATACTCTTTCTAGGGTAGGAGGATCCTAGAGACCGAGATCGAGGCTCGACTTGTATATTTTCGGACTGTTGGCTTTGCCGACCCATTTATACCGGGCTCGTGTGTGTGAGCCACTGCCCAACCCATCCGCCTGCATGATACTGTGATCTAGGATTTGTGTCCTATACCTAGTCTGCTGGGTAGAAATATCATGCAACTTTACACACGTGTGACAAGGACTTTCAGATCTCATGGCGCTGACATCAGCAGGGGAGTTGCGAACTGCCGCGGTTTGAACAGTTGACCTCTGACAGTTGCCACTCAGATTCTGCCACGTAAACCCCCTGATGTCCCCTCCAAGGCTCCAACTATGTCCGCGCGCTGACACGCATGCTACATCCACATCGGACGGTCCAGATGACGCGTCACGAACTGCAGTCTTGCAAGATGCAGGTTGGATGCGGAATGTATTCACATGTCCAGTCATGTTCAAGCACACTCAGCCTTGCTTGACATGAAAGCCCTCCGATCAGAAGATCGGACGGCTCAGATGCGGTCAGCGTGTACTTCGGCGCTTTCGAGAAGCAGGGCTAGAGAAACAGTCAGAGGGTGTGAACGAGCACTAGACCAACTTGGATCATGGCGGTCATCATTTCCCAATCCAATGCAGCCACAGCTTTGCTTGGGAGAGAAGTTTCTTCTCCTGAAGGAGAGGGTTCAACTCGCGCCTTTGGAAGGGGTGGAAGAAGGACTGCCTTCACCTTCTGATCTCCTCACCTTTTGATCAGGCATGGCGGTTGGAGGGTGCAAGTCTGTATCCTGAACAGACAGATGTTGGGATAGAAGGAGATGGTGGACAGAGGGTTCTGAACCCCGTCAGAATGATGGGCCCTCTCTCAGAAACTGACGCTAAAAACCAAGGCCGTCAGAGTCAAGGGACCAGGCAAGTCAAGGTTTCACACAGCGTCTTTGTTGAACCGGCGTCCATTGCAGACCCTTCTCTGCGTGAGAATGATGGAGGGGAGGGGTTCAAGGCAGGATCTCGTGAGCATCAGGACAGACCTGCGTTCAACAACGTGACCAATGTTGTCCAAGGCTCCGCGCATTCGGGGGGCAGTTTGAGAGGGGTTGAACGCACTGTGGCGTCTGGACCTCAGTCAAGAACACATGCCAAAGGTGGGGTTGGTCCGGGGTTGGAAGGGACGAAAACCCCCAGTCTGTTGTCACTTGGATCATCAGATGGGGGGATCGGAGAGGGTGGGTTTGTGCCAGGAAGCCCCGTCTCATCCAGTGAGGCAGTCTGGGGAGGGCTGGAGAGGACATTGTACAGTGAAGGTCAGCGCGCAGTTTTTGGGGGGTTCCAGGCAGCTGTCTCGGACAAACCCTCGGAGCTCGTCAGCAGTGCACCTTTTGGGGAGGTTGCACCGGCAGACAGGGCAAGGATTGCCCGCACCGTGAGCGGGTTTCACTGCGAGACGCCCGCGATCAAACAGACGGTGGGGGCAGAGAGGGAGCTTTTGAGGACCATGCGCAGCATCCAGCTGAGCGGGTTTCTGGTGGATGATGTAGAGGAGGCGGGGTTTCTCGATGCTCGCAGGCCGGAGGCGGGGTTGGACGCCTCTCAAACTCTGTCGGATACTTTCCAATCGCCGTCAGATGGTGTATGGACACCGTCAGACAGCTCTGAGTGCTCATTAGGGCCATTGGATAGCATCGAAATGCCGCTGCAGGCTGGGGGCCTACTGCGGAGTACGACCTCAGTGTTTGAAGAGCTGCGCCGCAATAATTCGAAGCAGGATGCTCCTCTCCACAATTTAGGAAGCTCGCGACTGACAGAGCCGTTCCCATTCAGCACACCGTCATATACTGCCACCACTGATCATGGGGCCGTGCTGTCGCCCCCCCCCAAACTGTGCTTAGACCGCATCAGAAGCCTGCCAAAGGTCACTGTACTCCCCATCACCGCCAATTTTGACACCGCTGCTAGTTACAGCCCCCACCCTCCGCTCCTGCGCCGACAGCTGTCCGAGATCCCCGAGGACCCTGCCAGCTGTCCAAACAGTCCAAAAACCCATCTCCATCCGGGCTTACAGCAGCAAACCTCCCCCCTGCGCCGTAGGCACTCCCTGTCCGACACCCCCCGGCCATCAAACCTACTCAGGAGGTCGTTTAGCGAGGCGCCGACGTTTGCAAGAGAGCTGCTGAGGGCGACCAGTTTGTCAGCGTGTCAGGAGCCGCATGAGGGGCCGTGCTTCTCGTCACAAATGATCGACGCGCTTGTGCTGTCAAGGGCGGTGTATGAGACCAAGCTGGCGGTGAGTTGCGCCGCTTGCTCTCCTCCGTGTTCATATCCTGTCTCACTTGCTTCTCTTCTTGATATAAGGAATTTAACGCAAACCCTTCACTCGATCGTGTTGATAAAGCCGCCAAAGAGGTTGTGCCTTATTTTGGCAGTAGTCGAGGCATATTATGCAGTGGTTATTTATGAGGACGGACATCATTCAATGCTGATCAAGCCCAGTTTAACAGATTGTGATCAGAGAAGGTCATAAATAGTCTTATACATCTACACATTTCTTGACGTTTGTTCACCATATGCGGTGCTAATAGCTGGATCATTTACGAGACTATCATTCGTGGGTTTCCAATTGGAGTTGTTTGTTTCGCTTCTGGCTAGGGGCAGTGTGATCCTGTGGATGCTTCAATGTCCCCTCAGGTCTTTGGGTTGTCGCCAAGTGTGTGGAGCTTTTCAAGCGTTGATTCCGGCAGGGAGTCTGAGGTGCATGCATCAAGCACGTAGTTGCATGAAAGCGCCAGCTTGTTGGCCAAGGGTTTCCTCTTTCGTCTTCCTGCTTCTAAGTGAGCCTAGCTACAGCTTTGGTGTCTAATATGATTGGGAGTTCAGAAGGTTTTTGGTGATTTGTCTTGTTTCTGTCCTCTCTGTCTTTCTCAAGACCTCAGGGTTTAGTGGACAGTTCCTTCTGGTCTAGATCAGGCAGGCATGTGGCTAGAAGTGGACACAAGAATGGCTCTGTATTCCTTTTTCGAATCTTCGCACACCACCCTGGTCCAGCTGATGCAAGATCTCCCACTCAAGCGCGCATGCAAACCTTGCGTGACCGATGCTTTGGATTTGTGTTGCTCTGCAAGCTCGTTTCAAAGAGCAGGAATGGACAGTCCATGATGCTGGATGTTTCATGTAGTGCAGAGTGTGCTTTTATTACTCTGTCTGACGTTCCAATTTGCCAGCTCTATGCACGGGCATATGAAGTTCCAATTTGCCAGCTCTATGCACGGGCATATGAATCCAGAGATGCTAACAAGGACAGAAGCATGCTATCAAATGTGATTGGCAGGCTCTGTTCTTTCTCTTGCTGAGACAGAACGGGGTCATTTATCATGCTTCGTCATGCTTTCTTACATGGAGCTGACCCGTGTCATGTTTAGCCGCACTGAGCTCAACCAGGTGCTGATCTGACATTATTCTCCCTCATACTAATCCATATTTTCATGTAGGATTTTTGAGCAATCTTCTGACCCTTTCCAAGAACCCTTTTCCAACAGGACATGTTGTTCTACATGGAGCTGAGCCGCGCGGAGCTTCCGTGCGGTTCTGTTGAGGTGGTGAAGCACGGGAACATGGAGAAAGTGCGCGACGGGAAGAAGGTGCGCCGGAGGCTGTCGGCGCAACCGTACGTGATTGTGAAGAGCAGTCACGGGCACTACTTGGTGGCCTGCCGGGGGACGGACTGCTTCCAGGATATGATCCAGGTGGGTTTAAAAAGGGGTTTAAGGACTGGTTTGAGAGCGGGTTTTCCTGATGGGTGTGAAAACGGGTTTGGGCAAGCAGGTGAGTGAAAAAAGGTTGAGCAAGTGTTTCGGCATGCAGGTGGGTTTGAGGAAGGGTTTGAGTAGTCCTTGTGGGATGGCTGCGAAGTGGAAGCGTTTGAGAGCAACTGACGGCATTCAAGCAGTGAACAGTGCTACTCCTTCTATTCTTCAGAGATTGGTGTTTTCTTGAGAATGGATGTGGTTGCATTCCTTAAAACTTGACCCGGTACCAATCTGGATATGGCACGCGGCTCGGAGATATTGCCTTCTAAGCACTATCTGCCAGTCAGAGTTTCTTCAGATGCCCATGGCATGTGTTTCAAGTCACTCACTAGGTGCCGTTGGAGCTGGTTTGTCTTAGGTGCCGACGAGTTCACACATATTACCTGCCTCCTTCATCTGTTTGCAAGATCCTCGTTTGATCTGATTGTCAAGCCATTCCAGCCCAGTATATTCGTCAAGACAGATTATCCCAATCCCTTGACCAGAATTTGCAACTCGCCAACGAGCCCTTTCTGGAATGGCGCCAGACACTCGGGCTTCGTGCGAGGCACGCATTCCCTCCTTCTTCTTTGTGGCTGTCTGAGTGCTCCGATCCTTTTCCTGTCATCTTAAATTCAGCAGGCATAACGAACATCATTCGAGTTTCTTGACGCAAGTTCGCAGGACCTGCAACTCGTCCACAAGCGCTTCCTGGGTCTCGGCGCCGCACCCTGGCTGCGCACACATTCTACTGGTACCTTCTCTGTCTCTCTGTTGCCCGTTCTCCCTCCTCGATGAATGAGTTTCAGAAGTACTGACTCAGATCCCAATTTAATGCTCGCAGGATTCGCAACTCGTCCACAAGCGCTTTCTCGGTCTCGGCTTCTCGCACTGGGGCTTTGTGCAGCTCACACATTTCAATCTTCACTTTCTCTCCTGTCGACCGTTCTCTCCTCATGTCATAGACTGACTTCAGGAGTGCTAACCCAAATCCCAACCCAATCTTTGCAGGACTTGCAACTCGTCCACAAGCGCTTTCTCGGACTCGGCGCCGCGCACTGGGGCTTCGTGCAGCGCGCGCACTCGATCGACATTCAGCCGATGCTCGATCTGCTGGCGGCGGGGGAGCACATCGTTCTGACGGGCCACTCGATGGGGGGGGCGGTCGCGGCGCTTCTTACGCTGCGCGTGATGGAGGCGACGCACGGGGAGGTCCGCTCGCAGCTGCAGTGCATCACGTTCGGGTGCCCGCTGTTCGCCAACGGTGAGCTTTGAATCGAAGTTTGTCCGTCACGTTGCATGTGTTCCGGGGTCCCCTCCTGATTTGGGGGCAAAATCCAGATGGTCTGAAGAATCCCTCTCAGTTGGCGGGTTGGCAGCGCGCTTTGCAGTAGGAGTACTGCTTGTGTGGACGAGAGATTGATCTTCACAAGCAAACATCACGCTCGAGTTTGTCAGCACTCTGTAATATCCTTGCTGTTAAAGGGTTTTTACATCTGCTCTTGATTGTAATGCGGGTGCGATGCAATGCCAGGCACGTTGCTTGCCAGGTATTAAGTTGTTCCATGCGTCACTGTTGTCAACATTCTGATGGTGTCAATTTCTTGTGCAGGCGACCTGGCCGACCACATTAACACCGAGTACAAGGAGCTGTTTGTGCACATCCTATCCAAGCACGACGCTGTCCCGCGCATGGTTCCGCTTGTCGCTGGCCTCTTCAACCTCGCCATGGGCTCGACACGTGGCGACCACCCGTTGGACGCGCTCGCGGCCGTCGATCTCGCCGCGCGCTTCCTCCGTCCCTCTCCCCTCGGGCCCCTCGTCCTTGGCGCAAAAGCTTTGCTCAGCGGCGCGGGGGGTTTGATTCCGCCCCGTCTCAGGGGGGTGCTGAAGGGGCTCATCCGGGTGGCGTTTCCCCCCTTCTCCGCAATTTACGCGGCGGCCGGGCATATGGTGGTTTTGGACAGGGACTCCAAGGCGTTTCTCCCCTTCTACAGCGAGCTCAAGTCGATCAAGTGTCAGCTCGGATTTGCGCTTGGGATGACCAACCCGGGTTTGTTGCGGGAGCACGAGATCAGTTACTACGTAACCCACGTGGGTCAATCCACGCAGCCGTGGCTTGAGAAGTTTGGGTGCGTCTCAGCGGGGGTGGGAACACGCCCCTCGGCGGGGGTGGGAATACGCCCCTTGAACCGGGTGGGGTCGATCGAGGCGTCGGTGGGCATCGGGAGTGCGGGCGCGCACTCCCCCGGGATGGGTTTCGGAATGGGGTTAAGAACCGGGTCACGGATTCCCGGGTGTGAGTTGGGTCTCGACTTGGACTGCCGGGTTCAGATGCAACGGCCGAAGCTCAAGCCGAGCAACAGCAGCCTGTGTCTCGAACGGTTGTTTGATACCGAGGAGGAGCTGGACGGAATGGTGCATGCGATGTCAGACTTTGACGCCCTCCCGGTCATGACTCCGAGCCCCCGGGTTAAGGTCGTAACCCCAGCGACCCGCCGGAAAATGCGCCTTCGTGCCACGTGTACGGTCAGCTTCAAGTGCCGGGGGCTGGTCGGGTTGCCGTCGGAAGATGTGAGCGCGAAACCGCGGAAGAAGCGGGGCATCATGCGGTGCTTCGGGTTCCTGCGGCACGTGGGGCGGATCACGCGCGTGGCAAAGTCGGTGGAGGACGTGTGTCTCGCATACACGTCGGTTCGGCTGATCACCTTGGTCGTCACGCATTTCATGTGAGGGGGTTGAGCGACAACTGCCCGTTTGTATATGATTAGCGGGGGGCTCTGGCGACACCCCATTTGATTCGTAGGTTGCTGGTGCGCATTGGCGCAGCGATTGCTAGCCATTGTAGAATACTCTCATTGGAGGGCCTTATTGCCCGCTTGATGTATGGTAGCTTTAGACACGGGGACCTGTAGGTTGTGTTGACGCGGGAGGGTTGCAGCTGCGGGTTGCCCCGGCACGGCTTTGTTCCATGTAAGAAGAGAGACTGCTTTGTGTGTACATGTAGTCACCCCCGGAAGGAAATATAGCATTGACGCCCTCCAGAATTGTGCACCTGTGAAACGAACCGTACATTAGACTGAGCCTTGAAGTAAAGCTAGTGCCAGTAGTCCCGGAAGGTACGGAGTGAAAACGTAGCCAAATTTGACTCATCGTGGCATTGAAGTGAATGAATCTAGTGACCGCTCTTTTGATGGGCACATTTTTAAATCTTGTCCTGGCAGCTTCTTCTTACTTGCGAATGTACCTTGATTTGCAAGTGATAGAAAAGCGGTATAGCTTCATTCTGGCTAGGCAGCCGACTGTCCCATGTCGCAGGTCACTTGCAAATCATGAGCCAAAGATAATGCTTCGTCATGTTAACCAGGCTCTTGGTTGACCTGGACTCTGAGCCGCCTGCACTCAGAGTCGGCTGTCTTGACAGGAAAACAAGATCGATCCGCCATATATGTGCACTGGGCTATTTGGCATGATTATATGTATATCCGGACGGGCATAGCCCATGGCACATGTACATATAGCCGGACGATTCTTCCTTTTTGGCTGATATAGCTAGCTAGTTATCATGTTGCATGCGGTTCTAAGCATCATTATAATCGTTAATCAATGAATTGGCCGCATCAACTTGAGGATGGCGCAGGCCGTTTGAATATACCGTACCTAGCTTTGGCACATGAGTGATATCTTCTTGAGTCAGTGTTCAAATAGTAGTTAGGCGATTTGCGAGGCCGGCCCATGTATGAGGACTCAAATCAAAATCCCGGGGGATTTATTGCACCCTATCATGGGAGAAGCATTGCGAGCTAGTGGGCCACATGGCCGGTGGCATGGGCGATATGAATACCAAGTCCGTCCAAGTTCAACTCTCAATCATTTTGAATCATGGCGGCCATAACGACGATTTAAAAAGGCCATGCATATGATTGCAACTAGGCGGCTTATAGGACAACCCATTTGGTGACGTGCCTTTTGCACACAGTGGGCCTCCTTTACCGTACGAGCTAAAACGTACACATTGACGGCATGATCAGCATTTGTACGTATTGCAATTTGCGGATCGGAAGCATTCGACTTTTCACGTGCCAGGATTCCAATTTTAAGCAGAGTATTGACCAAGATGAAGAAGCAATCATGGGCTCTGCTATAGCAGATTCGGTCAGCAAAAGCATACCTTCGGTTTCTAGGTTCAAAATCGTCTATTTTGACTCACTCGACATCGCACCACATGCAGCTAGGCAAGAGATCCCAAGCGCTTTGCTGCTGACCCTCCAAACGAGATGACTACCAAGTCCGAACGTGGGGTTCCTTGACATTGAAAACCAACCATCTCGCACGAGCCTAAGCATGAGCAACGCACCTAGATGCTGGCTTGCCTCTCCCTGTCCACAACCCCAGGTTTTTCATGCAGCTATGCATACCTTCCACTACAGTAAGATAAACGTGCCGCGCCTAGATGTGAGTACCGTCTGCAATTTTGCTCTCCCTGAGGATGACCACAATGCCGCTGCGGATCATGTAGCCGTCCTTCGAGTGGTCGGACTCCATGACGCCCTGCGCATGTGGGGCTGACGTCATCAAAATCCAGTTCTAGCTGGCCAAAATTTTACCTCTCGTGGAGATGACAGTATAACATGGACATAACGAAAGCGAACTCTTCGAGCCACCCAGGCTTGGCCGACCTTTGCATTGGCCTCTCAAAATTGTAAGGGAGTTCCTGTGGCTTTCAACGTGAATGTAAGAAACGACTGGCTCACGACATAGTGTGGAAACAGGACCTGTCCCCAAAACATCCCCAGCACTTCGCACTTAGCCAACAAGTATCAAACCAGTGACGATACGCAAGGCCCATGTCGGACGTTTTAAGAAAGCCGCCGCACAACCGTGCACAGCTTCTCAGCATATGCGCTCGGAACACTCAAGGCAACAAACTTCGGACTTGCTTAAGAACTCCCTGTGAATGTGTGACTCTCATGCCGTCTTATACGACTTTCAGGAAGCCAAAGCCTGGAGCGTTTCCCGTGATCACAGGCCCTGGCCCTGATAGATGAAAGCTCGGGAAGCTGAGAACGGGAAAATGGCAAGCAGCCGTGTGACGTGGCTTGTGCACTCACATCCTTGTTTGTGATGACGCAGTTCTTGCCGATCCTAGCGTTCTTGTCGATGATGGCGTTCCGGATCACCGTGTTCTCGCCGATTCCAATGGGGACCCCGCCGTTGGCCAGAATGCCGGCCCGCTCAGCGTCAGTCTCATACTCATCAGCGCCAATGTACAGCACGTCCTGCACCCATAAGCAAGCCGTGAAGGATGATCAGAGGACCAAACGCTATGCAGCGATTCATTGCACGGCGGATCCTTCCAGTGCAGACTCATGTGGCTTGTGTCTCGTTTTGCGCCGCCCAAGCCCCGCCCGTGTCCTTGTGTTGGGAGCACTGCTCGATTGACATTGCGGTAGGGAACTGCACTTACCCAAAACAACGGAACGCGATTTGAGTGCCCTTCCTGACATTACACCCCGACAATCTACAGGAACTTCAAAGCCGGATTCAACAACCGGAACCCCTCCAACCTCCAGAATGAAGTCCTTGCAAATCTATCCAAAGTTTGAAAGAATTTTGGACCAGTAAGCTCCATGGTGCGTCACCTTGAGGTCCGCCCCCTTCTCAAGGCGCGCCCGAATGCCCACGATGCTGTGCTCGACCTTGCACTCCCGGAGGAAGCAGCCGTGCGAAATGATGGACGTTGTGATCGAGCACTTCTCCATGGAGGTGGGGGGGAGGAAGCGGGGGGACGTGTAGATGGGCTTCTGGGCGTCGTAGAACTTGAACTGGGGCGGCTGCACAGAAGTGGGGAGCGTTTAGACATCTGACAAAGACAACTAGGTGAATTTGTAATGGCTTCGGATAGCAGGTCTATTGGCGTCTTGGTAATCAAACTTTGGGGCTATACGATGGTTCAAGATGCCCGCATGAAGAGTTGTAGAGCTTCGAAAAGCAGGCTTTCGGACGTTGTGGCGATTGATCCTGGAGCCTCGATGAACAGAGATAATATTGGGTTAGTGACGCCGCGGACAGACTCGCAACAAGTGAATGGAACTCTGTGTGGACGGCTTCTGAACGTCATGGTAAGCAACTTGGGGGTTTACACAGGCAGGGCAAGTAAGGAGGGTTCAGGAGGCTCAAGCTTACAACAGATTCTATGCAGTGCTTTGCCAGCACAAGAGAGTGCTCAAGGTTCGAGGCTTGTCCTTTCTGGACAATCCTTCAACACAGGTTATCAACTTGACTTTGTTAAGGCTGCCATTTAGTTGCACCGAGCTGCTTACTCACAAGACAAGCAATACAAACAGCGTTCACCTTGTTCTGTGAGATCAGCAAGCGGGACGACTGGATTTCGGAATACTGATTTGTCTCAGAAAGTAGATGAAAATCTAAGCTCATGCCAAGACGGTTCCCACGACAGCAACTCTGTAGGTTATCAGATAAAACACACTTGCAAAGGGCTGGGCCCTTACTCGATCGCTAACATGATCAGCAGCAAAACGACGAGCAGATTTCGAAGACTTCAAAAAGACTGCCCGATCCAACGGGCATCATGGCATAGCATCAATTATAAGCGAAATGCACTTACCGAGTCTGTGAGGGCCAGATTCGCATCAAAGAATGACTTAATGGTACCGATGTCTTCCCAGTAGTCCTTGAAGAGGTACGCCTGCAAAAGAAGGAGCCAGAGTCAGCCTGAACTCAGCCCCTAACTTTAGCCCTCGGAATCGGAATCAGATTCAGGGCTGAAAAACCTTCGAACAGGCGCCATGAGTTTCCCTATCACGAGTTCGCAGCCGCGGCGCGTAACTGCGCATGTAATTTAGCCCCCTTTTCCTTCCTCTCGCTCCTGATTTCTGCTTGGACAATCACGATTCCCGAAAACCATGAGAAAGGCACGCAAAAAGTACGAAAAGACGCATAATATGAGCAGCCAAAGCGGTAGCGAGGAGCAATTCAAAAGGCGCACTCACTTGAACGTTGTGCTCCTCCGTGGACTGAGGGATGATCTCTCCGCCAAAGTCGTTGGAGTTCGGGAACCTCCATCTGCAACACAAAGGAAGCGTGTCAGGAAACCAATCATTCGAAGGCAGGCCCCTCGTAAACTAGTGCAAAAAGGATACAACGTCTACTTTTTTCGTTCTGTCAATTCCAAATGTCCCAGACCCTTAAAAGTCGCAACTGCCCGGATTCATCGTCCAAATCGCGAAGGAGAAATTGTCAGTCCTTGGGCAGGAAAGTCGAGCATCCTGTCAAGCTACTGCCGAGGTTGAAGTTCCGGCGTTCTGACCAGCAGAGTCTCCTTCCACGAGGCTTAGAACTTTTCAAGGTCAGATCCACCTTTGACGAGATCCTCTTGATGTAGATTCTTTACTGCTTTAGAACCATAAAGACAGAGTAGCGGTAATGGACCCGAGCCGCGGGGCCTTCCAACCAATACCTTCCGCAGTTCCAAATCCCGTTGTTCGGTGAGCTTTACGTTAGTCACAAAAACAAGACTTCTAACGTGCACTCGGACGTTCACTTGAACACATCCGTAAACGACTTTTCTGAAACCAAAAGTCTGGGCAGAGTTTGTAAAAGTGCTGGAATTTTACTGGATTCTTAGATTCTCAATCAGTCTGAAGTCTACACCTGGAGAAACACGGGGCCTTCTCACCTGAGCAATTTCAGGAGCACCTCTTTCTTGAAGACGTAGATGCCCATGGACGCAATGTACGGCTTCGCCTTGGCGGTCTCCTTGTCCAGGCCCAGGATGGTGGTGTCAACCGCCTGCAGGCACGAGCAGAGCCGGGATGTTTGACACACACACAGTGAAGAGTACCTGGAGTTAGTTTTTCTGCCCTTATTGAATCCAAATGCCAGTCAGTACTCCGTAGCTTATAGAGCTGCTCTGAAAGACGAAGCTCTCCTGGTGACGGAGGCCAGAAACGCGGCATGTGGGCTTTTACGAGACATCCAAGTTGTTTCGAGTGACACCTGCAGCCTCCACCACTTGGGTTCCTCACAGACGCCGCTATGCCTATCGAACAACACTTCTACTTGGAGCGACGAACCGGCTCGCGTGTTGCAGCAGACTACCTCCGTGACAAGCACTCAGATTGCAAACGAGGGCAGCAAGAACGTGGGGTGTTCCAGGAGATCATAAGTTTTGCAGTGTCATGTCAGTAAAGACCTCGCTCAATGATCCCACGCGGAAAACTCGACAACTTTCCGTTCTCAGCTCCCTGAAAGTTGCCAAAGATCCTTGTGGGGTCGCTTTGCCGCTGATAAACGGAACAAGCGGGCGAATCCAAGCAGGCTCACCGCAGCCTTGAGATCCTCGCCCTTCGGCTTCTCGACGAACGACGTGATCCGGCCAGTGGCATCGATCTTCACCAGCCCGAAGTCGGAAGCACGGCTGCACAAGTAGATGATTGGTCTTGCTTAGTAGGGCCCTTTAACCAAGTTTTGAGCCCAAGAGTTCATACTCGATCGGAAGAATCGTGACATAGGAGGATCCAACCATTGGAGAAAATACGTTCGAACTTAACCCGGTTGACCACCTCTAATCCCGTTCAACAACGTGCAGAAAACGCGTCCAAGCCTTCTCTGTGGTTCAGCAGGTTTGATAACGAAGTACTCGTATTGGCTGAGAGAATAATATGTCAACAATCAGAATGTAGGCGGCGCCGAGGAATCGATATGAAAAGGATACGAGAAAACAAGTGATCGTCATACATGCGGACGCTGCCGGCAGGATCCTTTCAGACGTTCATAAGATCAGGCTGACGAGAACGAGGCACATTAGCCATACCTGTCGTCCATAGGCACAACAGAGATGGTGATGTCAGCACCAGTATCCTTGTGTTTCTGCACAAAGAACAAGCACGCCAGTTGAATCGTGTCAGAAGGATTCCATGAAAAGTAATCGGGTCGCTCTGAATCGAAGCCTGCAATTTGCCCTTGGCAACTGCAGCTTAGCCAGAATGCTCTACCGAAGTGCATTTTACGATTACGGCCATTCATGTTGGGTACCGCCAAGGTAGCTGGAAAATTCTGCATGAGCCATGCACGCAGGCAGCAGGAGCATGTTATGAGCAACTTTTTGTCGAAAGCAGCACTCATTAAGGCTGCCGTGAGTACCTAGGGTTGAACTCGCGCATGGTGCAAGATGCAGTAGTGCCTTACCTGTACAAAGTCCATGTAATCCATACGGTACAGATGGTCTCCAGACAGGATGACGACATCCTCAATGTCCCTATTTCTGATATCCTGCAAGCGAAGGCACAGGGACCAGGTTCTTAACACAGCAGAGGTATGAAACAAGCTTGAACTGGAGGCACGACGACTTGATCCGAGTTTCCAGTGTGCAGAACAGCAGCCGAGTTTTTCAAGTCGGTCAAAAGAGGTTACGATTGTTGATTTGCCATCAGTCAATAGCAGCTGTATGTTTTTGTGATCGACCTTTGGCATGTAACGTGTACGTGTAACGTTCCCTCACCTCGAACAGCCAGGAGTATTGCCGGATAGCATCAGCAGTCCCCTGGAACCAGTTCTTGTCGGAGGGGGTCTGGTGAGCGGCCAGAACCTGGGAGAGAGGACGCGATAAGCACTCCATACGAGCGGTGCATTGCTTTTTGTCGGAACTTCGTGGCAAATGAAATTGGCTCCCCATATTAACTAGTTTACTTTTTTGACACACAATTCAAAAGGGCGTTGGCTGGGCGTTGGCTGGCTGACAGCGAACCAGGTTCAAGTATGCCCTTTCTCCATTTACACTGCCTTCATTGCCTATTTAACAGAATCAGAAGATTTCTCGTTTCGTTTTGTGCAACAGTTTATAAGCTCCAAGCTTGAAGCTGCAAAAGCAACTATATGGTAGCCTTTGGTGATGTACCGTCCCCTGTACAGATATATGTCTCGTGTTCCTTGGAACCAACTTCCGATCTTGAAAATTACAAGCATCACTCGGTTTCTGACGAATCTTCAAACACCTGTTCTAGACCTGCATAACTGTGCCCTAACGCAGAGGTGGCAGTTCATACAGTGGCCCCACAGTCAAAACCACTTCTTTTTTTGCACAGGCGCAGGTGCGCTTGATGATCCCTCTGCCCTCTATTGTGCGGCTCCAATCATACAAAGCTGGCAGAAGACTGCATTACACACACTCCGTCAACTGACCTGCTTAGGCACCGCATGTGCCCCTTCCACTGACCTCCAGATAATATAATCACCAGAAGCTGTGAACACAAGATACAACCAACAAGAGGCTCGCCCTCACCTCTACAAAACCGTCCCCAAAGGTGGCGCCATTCCCTAGGTAGGTCTTGGCCAAGTGCCGGTTGAGGGAAGCGGAGTTGAATTGGGTGAGGATGTACATCTTGGTGATTCCGCTGTTGATGCAGTTGCTCATTGGCACGTCAATCAGCCGGTATGCACCACCAATTGGGACCTGATGAGGAGGGTATCATAAGGCGTTCTGACTATGAGTGTGTTTCCATCTCCCTCTTTGCCCCCACATGCGGCAAACGCTAAATGTTGAAGCAGGTAATTTCCTTCTCAGCCCCAGAGATTGCGGGACATCTTGCGCCAAGTTCCGGGGCAACTTAGCTCCATATTCAGGCAATCCCTATCCAGCGCAGCTTCAACCTTTCGAACGTGGAAGAGAACCAGTCCTGTCACGTCATATCAGAAGAGTCCACCCATCTTCCAACACACACGCCACATGCAAAACGCCAACTAAGCATTGCTGCTACCAGAAACTTCTTGTTAAGGTATCTGTATGTGAGTGATCGCCTTTCAAAGCGGCCAGACGCTCTGAGCACGAATGTGCTTTTGACGCATTCTACAAGTTTGGAGCCTGAGGTCTAATGAGAGGATGACTCACCGCAGGCTTAGCACGGGACTTGGTCAGAGGGAACAACCTCGAGCCAGCTCCACCTCCAAGAATGACGGCAACCACATGGCGAGGGTTGACCAGCTCTGAGCGGACCTGCATCAAATTCATCCGTTGTCATGTCCTGCTTGCAGAGTCCTCTGGATCTAGCATTTATTGTTCGATGATCCCAGATCCGGACTCCAAAGCAAGTGCTACCGATTGCTTTCTGTATGCAACTTCAACCGGCCATGCTCATAGCAACCACTCTTTCCGCAACCACCAATAGCTGCAACCCAGCGTTCACTAGTTGAGCCAGGCTTGATTAAGAAAGTTCATAAATTCATGTTGAAATTTGCAGTCCCGAGCTCAGTGACGAGGTCTTTCTCCAAGGTGGATTTCCAGCAGAATATGACACTTCGTGTCTGACCACTTTGCTCTGGCGAGCATGCCTCACTGCCCCGCTACCCTTGTGCAGGATGGATCAAGAAGGACTCTGAGCACTCGATCTCCAACTTTTTCGCGCTTCCATCCACCAGTGTTTCAAATGTAGCTTCAACTCCGTTGCCAAAATTTTGGTGATGGAGTTGCTTTCTGGAAATGGTTGTAGAACTAAAGTAAATATGGGAGTCCTGGCACAAATTGCCAAAACCGCTCATGCATATATGAAAAGCACAACTGCTCCAACACTTGCAGGCCCACATTGTCAAAGCAATAAAAAGCGTTTCACGCCACAACATGGTTGTTGCGCTTCAAGACCTTTTATACAATATCCTGAACAACCTCCGGCACTTCTCAAAAAAAATGAAAATCGGGTGTACACAGATTCGTTTGCAGGCTTGAATTGGTCAAAATCAATAGAGCTGGCCAAAAGCTTGCAAATTGCATTTCCATGCAATGCAGTACTTCTATGGCAAGAGAGGGAAGATAAGCTTTCTCTGGCATGACGATTGGGACTGAAACAATTAAAGCTAACATAATGAAACTAAAAACCAGTGTACAACAAGAATGACTATAACCTCATTCCAACATCATGCTCAGAAAAGCCTCACAACAACGTTGAAAGCATATTTCTTGGAGGATACTTGAACCACCTTGTCAGCTATTCAAGCTTACAGGATATTTCAAAAACAGTGAAAGTGGCCTTCTTAAGGCTGCAGGCAACATGTGAGCGCCTTGTTAAGCCTTGCAGTCCAAAGGCATTCACAGCGAAGATTAACAAAGATGACGTGGACAACTCTGACCACTCAATGGATCCACATGGCTAGAGCAATCATCGTACTCATGGCCCAACATTTAGCATAACCCTGCCAGCGCAATCACAGTGGCTGTTCGCAATAATGCCAACCCGGGTGCCGTACTATGAATATCAATCCGATACTCCTTTCCAATGTTGATCGGTAATGTCATCTGAAGTGGACTCAAGGTCAAGCTCATCGATATACAACCCGGAGACAACAAACTGCTTCAGTCCTGGAACAAAGCTCAAGTTCTGAGTCATATTTTGAAACACAAACGTAAAATCCGATGTATTCAGATTTTCCAAAACAGCCACTTCCCCAATTCCAACATAGAACGAGTCGATCTACTCCCAATCTGCACTAGATCCTCTCTGCACTCACCACTGTCTCAGCAGGGTTCACATCTGCAACCACAGCCGTCGCCTGGATTCTCGGCATCCCGCCCCTAGTTTGCCGCCTGCAGTGCCCCTCCGCCCTGATCTCCCCGCCAGCAATCCCAGTTCCCCAAAAACCTGCCACCTGCTGCCCTGCCATGTTCCTTCCAACAAACCTCTGTGGAAGCGCAGCACCGACCGGCTTCCTGCTTCCATTGGTCTGGCTGCAGCTCGCAAGCCCGGCCGCATTCAGCGCCGCATGCGAGGCGGTTGAGGCGGTCGCCATCATGACTGCTCGAATCTGTTTTTCCCAAAACTTTTCTTTGCTGACAGCTTCCTTCCTGATCTAATGTGCTTTCTCAGATGTGTACCTGGCGCCCGAGAAGCGCTTCCTCGACCTATGGCGCCTCCAAAATGCTGCTGCAGGCAAGGCAAATTTCGTTAGCTCTGGCTGCACAAAGAGGAGCTGAGTTAGTTTCACTCTGTGAATCTATCGCGCTCCCTGCGCCGTCCGTGGGCGCATCGTACAAGATCGGACGGCGCCCGCCGCCCGGAAAGATTCACAGATTCGGGGCAGACAATGTGAGCCCCACAGATTCCGCAGATCTTCTGCTGTGGGCGGAACGTGGCGCGCTCACCACAGCCTCAGGTCACAGCTACCGTTCCCATTTCATTGAATGGTGGCGACGAATGCACTTTTTGTAGACTTCGTCAGAGCGCCTTGAGTGCAGGATGGCAGGTTGATTGGAGCAAGCATTGCTCTGGGCTCGCCAAGTATGGGGGGGCAGGATGCGCTTGAGGGGTTTGTGCCGGGCGACCACGATGTGAGTAGAAAATTCTATCTGCCGGCAAAAAGTATTCTGCTTCGTGCAAAGTGGAAAGTTGCTCGTGTTTTTCCAAGTCAACTGGGGACAAAGTTTATCTGGTCATTTCTGTGCCTTGAAGGTCAGTAGCACCTGGGCCTCTATCTATGCAATAGTAGCCATGCACGTTTCTGAGAAGCTGCCGGCCACTCATCAAAATCTTGATGCTTACCATTACCACCAACAGCTGGCCTGCATTGAAAAAGACTGTCATATGCAGAGTCTATGTGATGAACACACTGCGTTTGTTCTTGGAGCAATGAAAGTGGCCACTGCAAGTCATCAAACAAGAAACATATTATCCGTATACCCGCAGATGTCTGCAGCACTGTGCAGAGTTATTTTGGGAATTGGGTATGTAGATACTGTATCAATGCATTCAATGTCGTTCAATCCGAGTTTCTGTGTTTTCACAGCGCACCACCACTGCAATCGAAGCCCCGGCCTTAAAATCCGGATATTCATGTCATTCAGAAAGCGTGTAGAGTGGGCGGCTGTAAGTGGTAAAAGGACTAATGCTTGCCAGAAAGGATCGATTCAAAGTTGACAGAAGCAATCAATAGTAAAGCACTTCTTACCTGGCTCCGTTAATAAAGGGAGTCCATAGCGGACGCGTCACATGGATTGCCATCTCCCCGCTGTAGTCACATCCGAACAAGTTGGAATGCGGCGGAGACCTTCATCAGTTCACTGAAGTTTGCAGGTGCGCCATTGACTACAGGCTATCACATTTATCCTTTTCTGCTGGTATCCAATATGGTACCCAGTAAAGTGTGACAGGCGTACATTACTGATATTGGCCCAACGCAACCAAGCCTTCTAACCACCTGTCCAGAAATTTGGTCGACTTTCTCACCCTTCATCACTCCCAATACAGCTCCTCGTGAAGATCGTCAAGGAGACACAGCGCCGGGGCTCCGCTGGTTCCAAAGGCCCCTGGAAATCATTCCTCGCCACTCTTCCCCGGGGGGATCCCTCCAAGCCGATTCAGAACGACCCGGCTCGGAGGGACTGGCAGACCCTCGCTGCATTCTGCGCGACGCTGACCACCGACGAGGACGTCGATCTCGTGCGGAGAATGCGGGGGTGGTTCGCATGGCTCCGAGAGGAAGAGCGGCTGGAGCGGGACGACCCATTCCCAGATTCTCCAGAACAGGTGAGTCTATGCTATGGCCATCGCTGTTTCCTGTCCTTATGAATCAACGCGGCAAGCCCAATCCTTCGTGTTTTTCGGATGACGCTTTCTCGGGTTTGGTGGAACAGGTAGGGGGAGGAGTCCTGTTTAATCCATGATGCGTATCTTCACAGTGCATGCAGCAAGGTTAAGCTTATCCGCTTGAGAGGCACCGTTGGGTTTGAGGCAGTGATGAGCAGGCTGTGTGGGCCTCTGTAAGTCTTTTAAGTCTTATTATCACTTTTTCGTACTAATAAGTAAAAGACTGGGTCTGTGGAAGAGTGTTCTAAGCTCAAATGTCCCCCCAACGAACAATGTTTGACGACCAACGCCGGAGATTTTAAAATTTAAAAACTACTCACAACGATAGGGCCAGCTGGAGACCTTATTCGCCGGCCGACGTGCCCCGCAACGCTGGCCGGATGGGCCGGAGGACGGGGCCGCCATTGCCAGCCCAGCCTCGTACGATCGGATTCAAGTTTCGTTTCCTTCGTCCGCAGGGCCTTGTAGCCCGCACCCGTGCACACCCCACGTACAAGCAAGCCTACGACCTGCCGGCGTACCAGGAGGGGTGGGCCCTTAGCCGCCGGGGCGGAGTTTCGGACGCGCCTTCCCGGACGCGGCTACTGTCCGTGGATTGCGAAATGTGCAAGGCGGAGGGGAATGCAAAGGAGCTGGTGCGGTTGTCGGTGGTCGATCAAAGCTTGGAGGTGAGAAAGATTTCTAATTGTATAAGGAGGGCATAACCCCCATGTCTTCTCGTGTGTCAAATGGTTTTAACGACCAAATGTCCAGTATTTCGGCCTGACCCCACTCCGATTCTGAGCTTGATTTTGCTCCTACGATTCCGGGACTGGAGGCTGTGATGCAATTACCGCTTGCTTTTGACGCAGCTTTCGACCGCTTCGGTCCTGCTGTCCGAAGTGTGAAGTTGTCTGCCAAGGTTCTTGATTACTGGACAGACATTGCGGGCGCGTTCGCCAAGCTCCATATGTGATTGATATATCGACCATATCATAAACATATGTTAACCATATCTTTTCCCCAATTCGGACCAGGTCCTGCTGTCCGAATTCGTGAAGCCGTCCGCCAAGGTCCTCGACTACCGGACGGAGATCACGGGCGCGTCCGCCAAGCTCCTGGGGAAAGTGACGTACTCCCACGCGGACGCCCAGAAAGCCGTCCTGGAGTTGCTGTCCGAACCGGGGACGATCCTCGTGGGGCACGGCCTGCAGCATGACCTGAGGTCAGCTGACGTCATCCAAACATGAATGATGTCGCTAAGTTTCTGTTCCTGCTTCAGGCTCCTGAAACTTTGTCTTTCCCGTTTCTTCTAGTTCCTCTTTTTTCCTTTCTCTGTGGCACTGAACTGAAGTTCGCCAACAAAGAATCGAACGCCTTTGGTTAGATCTTTCTGTCCTCCTTCTTTGCTGCAACCCTTTTCCGAAGCTTTCCCCCTTTAGCTACCTGAACACGGGGTTCCACCCTCTCGGACGAGTTGGTTTGAGCCCGATGGGGGCCCTGCTCCGGTCTGATTGAAGAATGCAAACCATTGTGTTTGGCGACTTACCTTGTATCTCGTGGTCATTTTCGATCGACTATCAGCTCATCACCAGATCTCAAGCCCGTCACTGTCAAAAAGCGGCCGAGCTTTTTATGTTTTGCACTGATCACAGACCGGATCTCTCGAGTCGCTAACGTACTGTGCTTCCTCTTCACAGGGCCCTGAGAATTGACCACCGTCGTGTGATCGACACTTCCCTGATTTTCAGCTACCAAGGTCTCCCGACGGCCATTCCCTCGCTCGGAGACCTGTGTCGAGCTGTCCTGGAGGTAGGTAGTTGTTTCGCCTGTTCCCGACCAATGAAGTCCGAATCCACTATGCATGAAACTTTTTCAGGCGCAGTCACTTCTCCATCGCTGCCAACGAACATCCGAGAGCTGAGTCTCGGTCGAAGCCGATCGTCCGAGACCCAGAAGCAAGCTTCGAATTTGGCGTTAACCAGAAAGGTAAAGAAGCACAGTCTTGCTGAGAGGAAGAGTCCACTGGTTAGACGGTGTCAGCTTCTGATGTCCCCCTCTTTTCATCTTGACAGGTGGGCTTTCGTGAGGGCGGTCCCGAGCAAGCGCACGACTCCATAGAGGACGCCAAGATCCCCATGCGCCTGGTGCTTCACGAGATGAAAAAGGGACCCACGGCCCCGCTGGCCGTCCCAGACTTCAAGGTGCGATTCTCAATCCCGGCCACCGATGCCCGATGATACTTGCCGCATTGTGGCCCACGTGCCTGGCTTTGCTTGACTCCTGTTTGGGCAAGAGTTGGCGTGACTGTTTGACTCAATATTGCCGCTCTGCTTTGAGTAGGCAGCGCTTTACTGTTGTGTGCAAAGCTGAAAGCCCGCCCACTGCCTCACGATCATATACGGGATCGTGCGAGTCAACCGTTTGAAAGGAGCCCTTTCTTTCACCAGACCGAGAACCCTGTCAGATGCCTTTATTTGCTTGAACATTTTGCAATATCGACCCCTAAAATGCATTCATAATACCACAACGGATGTATGTCATGAGGAAGGCATAGGAGACGGCTGACGAGGGGGCGGAGAAAGCGAAGGAGACCACACAGTGCGGCGGTTTCAGAATCATTCCCAATCATTTCCTTTTACAGGTGGACAAGAGCGAGCTGTCCAAGCTGTTCCTGCATAAGATCCCCAAGGGCACTCCCCGGGAAGATCTGGCGCGCGCGTTTGCATCAGAGCTGGGTGCCCACGTGCAGATGGCCACGTGGGGGGCGTCTGGCATGGGGACCACGTTTGCGCTGTTCAAGAACCCGGAGGTTGCTAACGCGGCGTTCAAGGCGCTCGTGGGAAAGGAGCACAAGGTGAGCTTTTTGAGTTCCTGACATTTCGTTTTTGCGAAGCGCATCTGCTTAGCTGGGGTATATTTCTTTTGCTGCAATGCTTCGCTGTGGTGGTGTTTGAATTGTCATGTTGAACACAAACAACATGTGTTCGTGTGTAGAATGTAAAGATGGAAATGTCTGCCGCTCTCGTCTCTCTCCATTCCCTTTTTGCAATCGGAAAAGTGTTAGAAGAGGTCTTGCTGGCGGCCGGGCCATAGTATAGTGTTTATCGCAATTAATCCGCTCAGGACGACTTGATTTTTGTTTGGTGTCGAAGTGTAGCACACAGTCTAGTGTGGCAGAGCATTACGCAGTCGCCGGTCTCGTAGGCACAGATTACAAGCTCCTAAAGATCCGTCTGAAATTGTGCCTGAGGGTTCTTGACCCACTCCTGTGCTGCACAGAAACCTTATAGAGTGTGACGGAATTTGTTCTGATTCTTACTTCTGGTGTATTCAGGATGCGCTCGGAAGGGCGCAAAAGAGCGTCACCGTTCTGCCGCCTGCGGACGCGCCAGAGGGGCAGAAAGTGACGTTCACCGTCCGCAAAATGGGCTGCCATAACGGGGCGGCATTTGGTGTCAAGAAGAAGGGGAGCATAGCGGCCGAGGGCTTAAAGGATGGGGTTACGAAGCTGGAGAATGGTGGGAAGGAGAAGGTGAAGAAAGGTTTGAAGGAAGGGGGAAGGAACGAAAAGATCAATGGAGTTAAGAAGGGAAAAGAGGCGAGGGGGGAAAAGATCAACGGAATTAAGAAGGTTAAAGAGGCGAAGGGGAAGGGGAGTGGAGAGGATAATGGTGCGGAGGAGCGGAGGGTTAAGGGCAACGGGTCAAGTGAAAAGGGCGCGCTACCCGAGCGGGTTAAGCAAGACGAGGAGGTCGGGGGTGAGTCTGCGAAGAAGGCGACGAAGCACGGGAAGAGCAGCGCGGAAAGGCGGAGAGCAAAACGAGCGTTGCAACGGGGGGATGGAGTGGCTGGGGGAGTGAACCGGGAAAAAATGGATGGGCAGGAACGGACAGGTTCGGACACGAAGGGAAGGAAAGGGTCCGAAAAGGACGAAAAGAGGGGGAAGGGTAGTGAGAGGAACGAGAAGGAGAAGAAAAGGAAACGGCGGATGGAAGGAGAGTCAGCGGACGGAGAAGCGGCGAAAGAAAAGGGCTCCAAGGGGAAGGAGTCGAAAAAGAGGAGAGTTTCGGAAGAGGGGGGTGAGAAGCACAAGCGGCGAAGTCTAGATGGGCTGTTGGATACGGGGGTGAAGCGGAAGAGGGGGGACGGCGAAGGGCGGGGGGAGAAGCGGGCGCGGCGGAGCGAACCGTCGGCGACTCAGCAGACGCTTATGGAGATTCAGAAGCTGCTAGCAAGCGTCGGGAAAAGCGGGGGCATTCATCCCAACGGGAAGGATTCGACCAGCAAGAAGAGTCGAGAAGGGAACGTGAGGAGGGAATTCAGTGAGCATCGGAGCAAGTCACGGCGAGGGGAGGAGAAGAGTGGGGAGAAGCGGAGAACGGCTCGCAAGGAGGAGCGGAATAAGGATAGCGAGCGGAAAGGGGAAAGTGAGCGGAAAAGTGATAGCAAGCGGAAGAGAGATAGAGAGGAGAAGGAAGGGGCAAAGGGAGCGAAAGGTTCGGAGAAGAAGCTGAAACGCGAGCTGGCGAAGAAGGACGATCAGCTTGCTACGCTGACCAAGTTAGTGTTGGTTATGGCGAAAACTGACCTAACCAGCGCGTGACCGAACCTCGAAAGCTGCCATTCGACGGAAAGGTCAAAGGCATTTCTATTCATGTTCGTAACCATATTTCAGCAGGTGGGCATTCGTCGTCAAAGCTCAGATTTAGCTCTGGCAATTCTGCACGTGTCCGTGTATGCATCACCACAATCATATCAGACGCAGAGCCGTATATGTAGTAACGAACCGATTGCCTAGGCGCTAGTAAATGCAAGCCTTGGTGATGATCTGAGCCGTGGAAACTTTTGCTATACTAAGTCACTTCAATCGTGCGCGGCCACTCAAATGGACATGTATTTGCCGCTAGCTGGCGTATAAGCTCAGCACTTTCAGGTTTCGAGGAATCTAGGAGGCGGCCTTAACTGGAGGATCAAATCGATCGCTGCAGTGCAACAGATAAAAACGTGCTCCGACAATGATCCGACTACATCTGCATGGATCCAAAATGTTTGATTGTCCCACGGAAGTGTTAGCCTGCCATGTGCTCATAAGTGGTATATACTGCATGGTATGGATACTTGCATGCATGTGCTATTTCCAAGGCTAGCATGTCTGATGCAACATGCACAAGATTCCCTCAAGGACGCATATGTCACAAAACGGAAGGCATACCGGGAAGCCAAAGTGTGAACCGGCATAGTGGCCGGTGCCAGAGAAGCTTACAGGATCAGTGCTTTTATACCTTATTTTCGCAATGTGCTTTCAGACTTTGTTTTCGCAATGTTATGATTGTTTAGATCAATCCAAACCAAACTCGTTGTACTTAGCTTTGCCACACACTATACCTTGCTTGTGCAGGACTACTGCCCAATCGGGGTTCGAGTATGTATGCTTAAACTTGCAACTGTAGTGACTTAGCTACAATGAGATTTCGCGAGTGCTTAGGCTGCTACTTCAAGAACAGTACCATGTCAACTCTAAGCTTATTCTGCAAGATGATCAAACTATATACAACGTTTGAAGCTCGCCTACCCTTGATTTACGGCACTTCCCTTGATGTCAGGTGCTCTTATGACTAGATTATGTACAGTAAGCGTACGCTGCCGATCAGCCTATACAAAGCTCTTGACTAAAACTGTACAGTTGCAATCAATGTGCTGGCATCACAATGCGTGCCAACTGCTGTAAACCCTTTCTTCCGGCGGCTTCCTTACTCTCTCCAGATTTCCGAATCCCAGTACGCGCGCATGTTTTCACAAATGTACAGTTTCTAAATTTGCACTCATCACACAAATCGCCCCACAAGCAGTTCTGCCTACTTCTGCCCTACCATGGAAGCCGGATACTTTGCCCTACAATGAAAAGCAGGAGAACACTGGCATCCTCACAATCTCAAT
The DNA here is from genome assembly GCA_000708835.1 of Klebsormidium nitens. NCBI lineage: Eukaryota > Viridiplantae > Streptophyta > Klebsormidiophyceae > Klebsormidiales > Klebsormidiaceae > Klebsormidium > Klebsormidium nitens. The sequence goes on along the minus strand of DF237157.1, from coordinate 44,838 downwards.
GATGAGGCCCTCGAAGGGGTTTTTCCCCACCACCGGCACCTCGCTCACTTCCTCCTGAGAAGCGCTCTTTTCCCCAGGATTTGCCACCTCCAAATACCCCCAATCCCTGTCTTCCAATGCGGAAGCCACATCACCCCCCTGAAGTTGGCTGGTGTCAGCCTCGGGGAAGCTCGCAAACCAGCGTTTACTGCCGCGGGGGGGGTGCACTTGCAGGGGTTTGGCAGCCCCCGGCACGACCATCTCAATGTTTTGGTTGGAGCCCCATGCGGGGCAGGAGCGGCCGCTAGTCTTCATTGATGAAAACTGCCATTCGCCCCCCCCCAAGGGTCCCGCCCCATCGGGGAGCTTTGCTCGGAAATCGTCCGGGTTGAATGTCGGCTGCAGGGGCTCTGCAGGCTCATAGTATAGCAGGACCTGAAACAAGGCACCGTTCATCAGATAAGAAGTTCCTGGTACCTCATACCAATCCCCTAGTATCATGGTATTAACCAGACCCCCTCACCGCACTGATTGTCCTGTAGGATAGAGCAGCTTGCTTACAACCCCAGCTGACCACGCGTTTCAGGTCGAATGTCTTTAGAAACCTTTCATGACCATAAAAGATATATCAAATTCTCAAACAAGCAGACGCAGAAAGGTGCGTGCACTCTCAACAAGCCAATCAGGATGGTAGAGCAATCAGGTCGGGCACATAGCTGAGCAAATCTGAGTTGCATATCTCTGGCCCCTGCTTTCATGGATTTCCCAAAACATTGTGCCCTCTTCACAACCCAACTTGACCACCTTCTGACGGATCCGAGTGTCTATTTGATTGGCAAACTACCCACCTACTAAGATCGCAACGCTCGTGCAAATAGTGAAGATATTCAATGCACACTGTTCATATTGGATAGACGCAGGTGGTTCTCCCTCACCTCTGGAGATCGCACGGGCAAGACACCTTCTGCATCAAGCTCGTCTCCACCATACGCCAGGATTGGCGCAGATAGGGAGGCAGCGCTCAGAGCGTGCGTGTCATCATTAGCTGCTGCAGCTTCCAGAGGAACAGCGTTGTGGTCTTCAATGGGACGCATGTTTGCGTAGGAAGACTGGTCTGAGGCGCCAAGTGCTGCGAGGGCAGAGGCCGCTGCAACAGCTGCCCAAGGCGTCCTGGAGTAAGAGAAGTAAAGTAACCTCAATATCTTGTTCTCAACTCGTCAGAATCCCTTCCTTCATGTTGAACCACCAGCAAGTCTTTCACAAGGTTGGGGAATCGCATGGTTGAAGAACACCTCAGATCAGCGAGGCCCCAGCTGATGATCTGGATCAATCCTTCAAATGCATGCAAATTCTTTAAAGCATCTGCAAACCCTAATTTCCTGAAACTGGCCCATGAGCTCAAGATAGTCAGTTCCTGCAAGAATCGTCTGCCATGGAAGAAAAGCAATTTCATCCTCTCTGGACATATCATTGTGTGTCTCCTGCTAACTACTCCCCCAATTTGACATGCAGCCAGTAAACTACCATTGAAAGCCAGCTGCCCAATCCAAAAGTGTATCAAATTCTGAATCAACAGATCTGCAACCATGACAATGTTTCTCAAGATCTGCAGAGCTCTCCATCAGGGAGGCCCCATTTCTATACGCTGTTAGATCAACATATACCCTACTGACTGGTTTGATCTGATTTCGTGCTCTACTATCAAGTGCAATCTGATCGGAGATGAAACATGCAACAGAGGCCTTTGGCATCAAAAATTGACAGACATCTGCCAACAGGCGCAAAGTTGTCAGAACAGGAAACATGCACATTTTGAAAGATCTGGATCAGGCTGTAGGGTGTTGCAAATCGACCACTAGCATGGTGACACATCAGATAAATATCCGTTGCGCCCAAAGACATCACAGGTCCAACTTGTTAGCTTTTTGTCAGACACATGCAACAACAACTTTGATAAATTTGCAAATGGGAGAGACGACAGCCAGGCTTCAAATGTGCATGTAGCTACATCAGGTCCTAAGGCTATAGATGTACAGCGCGTCCAACTTCACACCTCTTATGACAAAGATCAGCTCAACTTGGCACCTCACCTCAGAACTTCAACACTCTTTGCATCCAGTTTCTTGACCGGAGCTCCGGCCTCAGCTTTCCGCTTGACCTTCGCTTGCACAACTCCCTGCCCTTTCCTAACCACGGCCAGCCTGCATGGCAAGCTTACGCGTGCCGCTTCAATATTTGCTGTGCTCGAAAGGCCAGCTGCCTTTCCAAGCAAACCCGTGGTCAGGCTCCCTGCCTGGAGATTGAGCGTCGACACCGCCATGCTGCTGCCGCTGCCTCTACACGACTCTGCAAAAGATGCGGCACTCTAAAGGCTCTCAACCACCCCTATTTCGATCCTGCCCAAGCAGCCCTTTCCCTTCCAACCAAGACGCTCTACCCTAAAGCTTGGCTCAGCTTGCTTTCGTCAGATCGACCATGTTGCGCGCCACAGCTTTTTGCTGGGCTGAAATATCTGCCTCCTCCACTGCCACCAGTCTGAGGTGGCGCCAAGCCTGCCAGCTCGGCCCGCGTTTGAGGCTCACATTCAAACGCCGTGCCGGGAGTCCACCGTGGACGTACGATCTGCCAGCCGACGTGTCAGACAGACGAACCGTCTGGCGCTTTTTATTTCTAGCCGTTCGATGTAAAAAAAATGCCTCATCGACGGTTCAAGATGACGAAATCACGACCCACCTGTAACTAACTTTTGTCGGTGGTCCGTGAGTCAATCAGGCCGCCAGGCTCCCATTGCCGGAGCTAGGGCGAGTCTGAGGGGCCGGCGCAGTTGTATGATGCAGCTGCGCCGTCAAGTCTATTAGATACTCTTGTTGACTGTTGTCGTGTCAAAACCGTCTGACGTTAGACGGTTTTGACACGACAAAACCGAAGCGCCTGTGACAACATCTGGACAGAGTCGCCGGTTCGCTCGTGCGCCGGCCGGCCGTGCGACCTGAATGATCTCCGAGTCTCTCACTCCGCTGCCCCCACTGCGCCTGCATGCCAAGTTCGATCCTGGAACATCATAAGCCTGTGGACACACTCTCTCCGCCTGACAGAGCTTCCAGTGACATTGACATTGCCCACTTGACGGTCAACGCGTGGTTATGCGCATTCTCCGTGTGGAAAAGCACGTGATGACATTGGCAGACAAGACTCCAATATTGTCTGCGTATCTGATCTTGACTGTGCGACTGAGCACTGGCGGCATTGTGGTGCATCATGCCTGACCTATCTGACATCGTTGACCTCCCAATGGCACAATGGCGTCGATCAGGTCAATTGCATGTGGTGCAGGTCAATTATGGGTGACTGTTGAATGCACGCAGGAACGCAGGCTGCAAGCTTGGCCACGTGCGAGTACAAGAAGCCTTGAAAATTTGCGCGTACGTTGGACGCTAGTAAAGGAGTACGTCGTCGCACCTGGCAAATAAGAGGAGTACAAAGAGGAGTCTAGCCAGACGAGCGGGAGACGAGCCTTGCGGCTCTTCGAAGCACGCCGCGAGCCACACTGCATCCGTTTCTCATCAAAGCTGAAAGCGTCTACAGATTCTCTACTTCGAGAGCCTGTTATAGTATCTAATTATCCTCACAGTTTCATGAGCAATGCGAGCTCAACAATGTATAGAGAGAACATCATCTAAGTGGCTTCGGAGGAAGCTCTTCCTGTGTATTCAGCGGAGTTTTACCAGCACCACTGCCACAGCCGTTTGCTGAATCCGATGCAAAGAGTCCTATCTTCGTAAGTGATTGCGGCTTGAGCATCATACGTGTGAGTTAGAGATGGATTTCAACGCAGTACTCAGGCGGGTAATCAGCAGCAAGAAGCTTCTTACAGTCGGCGCCCTCAGCCTCATCCTTGTTGGCTTTCTCTCTGCTTGGAATGCGAAGTCGCTCTATCCAATAAAGGGCTGCACAAGGCTTGCGGAGAGACCAGTACGTGGGGACGAGGGGCTATGCCGGAACCCCCTGAGACCTCCCAACAGTAAGTACTCTCGCCGTCTGTCGACTTCATGCAGCAATAGAGACGCGGCAGAACAAGGCGCATTGAGCTGTCGTGGCTCTATACGGTGAAGGTTTTGGCAAGAGTATTGAAAGACAGAAAGCAAGAAATCTTATGAAGTGAGCTTGAGGACGCTCTTCAGAAGATAAGGTCTGCAGGCCTCACTGTGCCCCGTGATCATCAGAGTATAAATTTGAAAGCTTCGAGGACCCGGTCTGTCTTGACTAGTAACCCTTTTGACAGCGAACAAGGAAGTTTTCCGTCTTGCTAGCTTTTGTGTTCCTAAGAAGTGCGATCAACACAGGCTGGTTGTTTACGAGGCAGACTCACATCTCCGTTGAGGACCATTCAACCGACTGATAACAGCATGCACCTTACTCACAGATGCAAAAGAGATGTGGCCGCTAGTACTCGTTTCTATAGAAGAACAGAAGGAGGAGGACGAAGGCGGACTTCCGGACAAGCTGCCTTGGTTCTCCCTCCTGGTAGGTTTGATTCAGGCATCTGTTGACCCGGTTTACTGAGTTCATAAGCTGCTTCCTCACCTTGCAATGCAGAAAGTGCTAGGTCAAGTGTTTGCTTTGAATTTGATTGCTGGTTCGAGTTGCCTCCGGCATGTAACTTGGCAACAACGGTTATGCTTACTAAAAAGCATCCGAGACATTCAAGGGGCCTGCATGTCGATTACATGCTTGGTCGAAAAGCCACCTTACATGTTCTCTGACTTCTCGAAACGTTTTCAAAGTTGCCTTCGGCCGTCCGAAGTTCTCTGAACCACCGCTAAACTTTCCATCGAAGTTCTGGGCACTCTGACTCTCCAATAATGGAGACATTTCAATCCCAGTTCACATGATCTTTCCGTGCCAAGAGGCATTTCTGGATTGTCGTCCTGAGCTGAAGATCAGCTCAGTCTAAAGAGAAAATGTCTCTGAGACTCCGTACTTGTAACAGTCTTCCTGTGCTGTTGCGGGTTGACGCCTTTGACATCTTAGGAGGGAAGATGGGTCAACGGTTGGCGCCGCTGGAGTCATTTACGTCAGGTGACTGAACAGTCTCGGTCCATGGATGTTCAAATCAAGTTTGAAGTTGCTGATTGGGTTTCGATTTTAGGTGTGCGGGCTGAGTAGGCTCCGACTTTTCTTTGCAGACTGGCCCCGACAAGAGGAGCGTATGGATTGGAGCGGACTTGCGCCTCGCTGGGAGTGCGCTTCTTCTCCTCGTTACGGTTGCGAGCTTTGCAGTCCGAACGATCCGGAATAGCTGGACAAAAAAAAGGTTTCTCGTGAAAAGCGTTTTCCTTCTAGAGAGAAAACTTGAAGAAGCTCAAGTGCATGCCGCAGAGCGCGAGGCGCGGCTTGCGGAGGCGGAACAAGTCCGCCTGAGGACGTTGAACGAGAGCGGCGAAAGACATGCGGCAGATATGCGCCGGCTCGAGGAGGAGCTGGAGGAGGCCGGTGCAACGATCTGGGGACTAAAGGAGGGGATTCAAAGCGCCCAGAGAGAGTCAAACGCCAAGGACGAGCGGATCTCCACTTTGGAGGCACAGATAACGACAAACGAAAGGGAGCAACGGGCGGCCTCTGCGGCGGCAAAGTCACTTCAAGCAAAGGTTGACGAAGTCGAAGAGACGGCGAAGCGGGACTGCCGAGAGCACGTTGAGAGAATCAGGACGTTAGAGGGGCAACTCTTCGATGCGCTGGCTAGCGTGCGCGATTTGAGCAGCGTACGCAGAGAGGCAAGTGCGCTCAGGCTAGAGGTCAACAGATTGACAAGCGGAGCGGAATCTCGGGCTCGTGAACTTGAGACGGTCCGATTGCAAAGCGCCCAGGAAAGTCAAGAAAACGCCCAGCGTCTCGAAGCTTTGGAGGGGGCTCTTGAGGATGCGGAGAGTAAGCTCACTGCGCAGATGACGCGTGAAGAATCGTTGGCTGCGGAAATTAAAAGGCTTGGACAGAAAGCTGATTCGGAGGCGCGGCAGGCCAGCGGCCTGAAGGAAGAGCTCAACCGCGCTCAGCAAGATGCCCAGACCAAAGATCAGACCATAATTGGTCTGAAAGGGCAACGTGTGATAGACAAGGAGATCCGCAGGGACCTTGTCAAGAAGGAAAAGGCGGCCAGGGAGGAAGAACAAGCGAGCTTGAAGAAGATAAAAGAGCTGGAGTCTCGGGTCAGCCAGCTGCAGAGTAACCTTCGCGAGAAAGACGCTAGGTTAAAATCATCAGTCGAACTTCAAATTCGCGAGCTAAGATGGGAGGCAGCGAGTCACCCCAACGCAGGAATCCGCCGTCAGAGCAAGACAGCCCTTGTCGATAGTGAAACTGTGTGGGTGGAGCCAAACAAGAAGGTGTATCACAATCAAGTAAATTGCTTGCTTCGCGACTTGAAGAGTCCGGGGATCGTCATCGTTCACCTATGGGATGCGGACAAGGAGGGGAGGCAACCCTGTTCAGCGTGCCGTCAATAGGGTAAGCCTCCAAGCCAATGCGAAATGGCTCAAATCTCATGGTAGATAGCTACGTGCGAGCCGCCTGACCGGCTCACCATGCACAGATAGATGCCGAGAGCCCTGGAGTGGTTTAGCCTACTCTCTAGTCGACCCATATGTGATGTAGAATCTTCGAAGAAAGGGCCGGGGCATCAGGCTGAATCTTCGGTGGCGTATAGAGTTACCGGCCATTGAGCCGAGATGCTTGCAATTGGGACTATTAGATAGTCCTTCTGCCCTCGTTTCTAGCTCTTGTCGTACTCGCAGCTAGTAGGTTCACGTGTCAATTGGCGCTCAGAACAATTTTCGTTCTGAAGAAAGCACCGTACTACGTGCACAAACCAGTAGATCTGCTGACTCAGTTGCACGCTATCTTGCAGTGCGTTTTGAGGTGTAGCACTGCGGAGTTGCATCTCGAAAAGTATCAGGACACGTGGCCGCTACTGATCACTCGGTGTCAGAGGCTTTCTACGCACGACTCAAGCAAGTCGACGGTCGCAGTAGCGCGAGAAGTAGTTGCAGGCAAAGAAGTTCGTCATAGATGGCTATATCTTCGCCTTATGGGATCTTATGCAGGACTCAAGCATTTGTTGTATGCCTAGAAGTGTCGAGAGTCTTAAACATGTAAATGGGACTTATACCTAGGTAAGCTCATCTTAACAGAGCAGGATATAGAGCAGGGTATACAGGCTGTCAATGATAGCCTGTCAGTGGTGGTACTAAGCTATGTTTTCGTTAGTTGCTGGAATGGGGAAACTTAAAGCTTCTTGTCTGCATATACAATAGTTTCTTCAAGGTTGTGATGGGGTTCCGCTAATGTGACTTGTGGTTCCAAACAGTGAGCACCACGACTGGTAATGATCTCAGTTCATGGTAGCTGAGCGGCTGCTGACGTGCGGTTTACTTTTGTCAAGGAGAGCTGAACATGTACCTTGCTACTTATCCTGCGCACTCACTGCGGCCTTAAGCTGACTTTTTTAGGTCCATTTTGCATGAAAGCTGCACGTACGCGCAATGCATAACAGGTCATGTAGCCCAGTCAATATCAGCCGAGATTTTTGTAGGACATCAAGATTGATCGCTTCTTTTGCTCCGTGTCGACTCTAGCTCATGTACGCATGGGCCTTTGAGACAGCTGGACATGTGCAACTATGATAACAGTTTTGTACATAAATTACCGCGTCCGACGTATGGCTCATGCTATGTCGGGCGTATGGCAAATCATATACATGCTGAGTCGTCTAGCTGCTAACTCAGCAAACAAACGTACCGTCCCGCGGCCCGCAAATTGGCTGTCCTAGCTATAGGTACGGTATTTCCATGCGGCGCACTCAACGCTCAGTGCAAATCATGATGGCGGATCAGTTATTGATTTCAGGGCGTTGTAAACAATCATGCAATCATCATATAAGGAGTCTTCGCGACCCTGATACGATTGTCTGACCCCGGCGACGCGATGCATGCCGCGGGCACGCATTCCGATCGCGGTTCAGCAATTTTCTGTATGATCATTGTTCAATCAATTATATCACTTTGGCGGAAGTTGTCAAGTTTAAGATTGCTGTGACTGCAGGCTTGCGATCGAGCTGCAATGGCGTCATAGTCGACATATCATGGTGTACTGTCATCCAAGCACACGTACGAAGTCCCACATTCGCATCATGATATATGCACCAGTTCGCCACATGATACCGGTGGGAGTCGGTTCAAAAATAGTCATGGACTTGGAGCAGTGAGTAAACCATGTCGAACACTTCTCAACGATTCAAAGACTACATACATCAGAAACAAATAAGTGTTGGTTTTTGTTGGGTTCCGGACTCACTGCAGCACTTTGAGAGGGCTTGCATGCATATCGTAGAGTTCTCGCAGCACAACGGGCAATCAGAAACGTACGGGAGGTCTCGATCAAAACGACTTCTGAGTCCACCAATCGGGCCATACTACCAGGCCGTTGCTGGCATGGGCAGTCTGTCGTTCCTATGCGGGGCTGTTTTTGTACAGGATCCTCCCCCGCCAGATCCAAGATACACGTTTGTGAGTCTTCATTAGCTGCCGCTCCTACTTAATCGACAGCTTCGTCAAACAATCACCTTTTCAGTATATTGGAGAACTTCCGGGTCAGCTGGCAGATTTCAGCCCTAGCGACTTGAAGGCCGGCTTGATATATCGCTCCTCTATCACGTGCAGGATCTCCAGAATCTTCGAGTGAGCGATATCCCAGTACGTTGCCGGTTCCGGCTCCGGCTGGTCATATACAAACCGGAAAAGGTAGGCCATTGCTATGGCGATGATTGCGATCCCGATTGCAAACACTAAACCCTTGCCGAGCTGCAGAAGAAAGGATGCGGCGCTGAGTACTGGGGATATGATGCACCCACAAAGTAATTTCAATAAGTTCTGATGTTTGTTTTTGAATGTAAAATTTAAGAACGATATGGCTACACAACAAACTTTGACGATTGCACATGCCGTTCGAAAACGCTGGCTGGAAACCAAAACGACACAAGGTCAAAGAACAAAGCGTCAAGCCACCTGAGCACCAACAACAATGACAAGCGAGAATATCCAAAGAGAGCCCGTTTCTGAAGCAGGAGTCTTTACAGATCAACTTCAAGACCCTGCAAATCAGCGACGAAGAAGACCTTCCCTAGTTGCACGTCTGCCAAAATTTCGACCAGATTGTGCGCTGCACGATTTAATCTAAGACGACAGAATCCTTGCCAGCCGTCAAAAGAATCCTTTCTCCTGTGCCCCGCTTTCAGACAGCGAAATTTGGTACTAAAAAAATCTCTGCAGAGATAGGGAATCAATCCGGACGTATGGGCGCACCAGTTGGAGCGCAGATGGTGGGGGGGTCGGCAGCGGCAGCAAGACGACGGGGGGCTCCTCGCCGTTGGCTGCTTGAGTGGGCTCGACTGGCCCGGAATCGTCTGCCAAGGGGGGCTCTGCGGGAGTCTCGGACTTTGCACTCTGCAGAGGGAGTTGGAAGCGCAGTAAATATCTAGCTGGATAGGGCCTGGGGGACACAGGGCACGGAGTGAGGCGAGTCTCTGGCGGCAAGGGGCTACGTGGGCATTCCGATGTATCCACTTACCGGCTCCTTTAAGTCCTGATGTTCTTTCTTTGGTCGAAGGAGGAGATCACATCGACGGCCATCATAGAGCGCAGGCGTTGTTCATGTTTGAGAAGCGGGCAGTGTAAGACCACAGAAGGGGTTACGTAAGAACGACAAGTATGTACGTAATCTGTTTGCCAGAAGCCTCCTGCGGGTAATTCAAATCGGCATGCTGCACTATATAGCAGCGATAAGATTGCAGCACGTCCTCGATAAACAAGAGAAATCCGGAATGTAAGATTCAATCGCGTCAAGCGTGTCGGCGAAGCGGGACTTCCGACCTGCGTGGTCTGCACAAGCCGCGTCTCGTTTCCAGAAGTTGCGCATCTTGGCAAAACAATAGCTCAGACCAATCTGAAATCGGCTACATGGTCTGGTAGTAAGGCAAGCAAACATTTTTTCTGGAAGAGTTTGTCGACAAGGGAGGGTTTGAGGTTGCTATAGGCTGCACATTCTGCAGAGACCCGAGGGACACCGCTACATAGGTTGCTCGTACCCTCGACTTTAGAAGACGAGATCGATTGTTGTCTGTAACATGGCAACGGGACTGCCTATAGGGCTTGCTACCCTCTTCGTTGACGAAAATCTGATTGGAGCAGAGAGTCAGGCCGGTAAAGCGCCCGGCTTACGATTCAAAGCCACGAACACCCACTGTCTGCAGAAATACGTGCTAGGCTCTGCTGCCTCCATTTTCGTACATGAAACTCATATCCAGGCATGCACAAATCACGACCAGATTTAGAGGAAAATTAAAGGTGGACACTTGCAAACAAAAAAGGCCATACCGCTTTGGCCCGCACGTTGACATTGCACTTCTAGGATATTACTTTGAAGAGTCTCCCCATTGCTTTTTAAGGACCAGTTCTTTACGAGAGCTGCATTTGGCAATCCGACAGATTATGTCTTGTTTCGGACGTGCTCACCTTGGCTGGCGTCTTCTTGGGTGACTGCATTCTCGAGGCAGCTTTCGGCTCTGGGGGCGGCTTGATCCCCGCCCGCTCCTTCCTGATCTCCTCAAGCGCCAGGTCAACGTACGTCTGCTTCAGTGCGCGCTGCAAGGCCAGAAGGGAACATAAGACGAAAGGGTCTTGTCTCTCTGGCCAGACTGACCCATGCTCATGCTCTATGTTCAGACCCAACCTCGTCACACCACTCAAAGCAATCAATCAAATAGTCGGTCTATTAGTCAGTCAGTCAGTCAATGAAACAAGTCGAAGTGTCCGCGGGAGCCATCAGTTGCTGGAAAGGCATGAACAGTCGGTCGTGTACCCAAACCTTTCCTAGGGTCTTGAGCACACTCCAGTCTCCAGACCAAGACAGTCGAAGTCTTCTGAGGATAACTCTGGTCGCCTTGTTTCAGCGTTCAGAGATTGGAAAGACTTTGAAAGATCCACGGGGAGCAAGAACTGATGAGTGGCTTGCTAAAATCCTTTTCATTTTAGCGCTCTCTGATGTCACTGCCATTCCTGGGATCAACTTTCCTCTTATGAAGTTTTCACGGAGAAGGGAAGGAGTCTGAATTCAACGTACAAAGCTTGGCAGGGGTAGTTTGCAGGTTTTGGGGGCCAGAAGCATAAAGAACTCAAGACACTCCATGGTGAGAACTTCTTGGAGGAAAACGGGCTTACCGTGGCTGGGAGGGTAACCTTTCTGTCTGTCAGGTATGACATCAGCTGCACCACCGTCATTTTCTTGACTTCATCTTCGCTGTAAGTGGACGACATCTGCAATGGAGCCAAACAATGCCTGTGAATAATTGATAGGATGAATCAGCTGTTCAGTGGTCATCTCCTACATGTCAGCCTCATTTCCAAAGGAAGCCATCTTGTAGAGCAATGAGAACCTGAGTTGCAGAAAGAAAAGAGATCAGATCTGTGATTCAGTGACAAAACATAACTCATCAAGGTGCATGTTCAAGTACTGGAGGAACAAGGTGTGTATCGAGAGCCCATCATAACCTGCGTACAAGGGACCTGTGGTAAATTGTTTTAGGAAAGCGGTAAAAGAATCAAGACGCAATTGAGACCACAAACTCAGACTCGATGCATGTTTACCATGCCCTTGAACCAACGGCCCCAAGAACCGGTGAAGAGGCCCAAAATTGCCCAATCAAAAGGGCAGCTCAAGCTCCCAAAGTACCCACTGGCTAGGATAGTCTTGATATGAAGCTGAGCCAACAGGCGCAGGCGCTTGACTAAAGGGCTGATCTTATTAGTGAGGTATGTGGAGCTTCAGGATTAGTAACAAAGGCCAATCTATTGAAAAGATGTTGCTGAATGTTGCATACATGTTAAATGGCTTAGTGGCCAGAACTGTTGATAAGCAGTGCAGCCACCATGCAGCCAGATCGAGAGACGGTAAGAACAGACAGCGGCGAGCACTTTGATTGTCTATTGCAAGATATTGTCTGCAAGCACCAAGGTCACGTCCCCATCTTTCTCGGCAGTTACTTTGCCAGAATATTGGTTTGAAAGGCTTTTCGATACTAGTACTAAAAACTCAACCGCAAGGATGTGGGGACAATGGTTATTGAACGAGACCCAGTAATCTGTAAAAAGCACCATAAGATGTGGGTAAGGGAAGCCATCGACCGTTTTTGTCCAAACTCGATGAACTGTGGTGCAACATAGATATTAATACACACTCTTCTGTATGTGCCTTTTCATTAACAAGAGGCACAAGAGCTGATCCGAGGAATGGCGAAAGTAACAACGCAAGCATAAGATCGCGCCAGATTGCTTACCTTCTTTAGAGACTTTTCTGCTGCACGAATTGATTGACCGGAATGAGGCGGCGCGCACAGGTCTTTGTTCACCTTGCTTCGAGTAGATTGCCGACTCTGCGAACGAACGTCCAAGAGAAAGACGCGTTGCAATGACGAGGCGACAGGGCAAGCAACCAACACTGCTTTTCACGAATAGATATAGAGGCAGAGCGCTCCCACAGCCAGCAAGACTCCCACTTGTTGCAATTGCAGCCTGGCAATGCAGGCAACGCAAGCGGAAAGGAGACTTTCAAATTTGAATTTGGGCCAACGTTTCGAACCACAGGTCGAAACAATAGTGTCTGGTTAGTACCACGTGAAGAACCCTTTCTCCCTACTAGTCAAAGGAATTTCAAATTTGCGTAGGTAACCCGCTGGGTAGTTTCCTTGGGGTTTTCGATAGCGAAAACTTCAAATGCACTCGACGGTCGTCACACCTGCTTACCTAGGTATCCTGCGCAGCTCAGGGCTGCTCAGCTGAGGTTTCTCTGATCTCAGACTCCTGAATCATGAAGCTGCGCTTTCCTTCTGTCTTCAAGTGACAAGAACAAGAACAAGACAGAACTTGCGTTCTGCTTTCAAGAGCAACTCAGAAAGCGCAATCTGGAATCCTTACCCACACTTCTTTTGGGGCTCAAGCTTCTTGCAGCGCGGATCCTTTTGGCAGCAAGGACGATCAGGCAAGAGCGCGTCAAACTCAGCGCTATATGGAGGTTGAAAATGTAATTTAAACAAGAAGCAGTCAAAAGAAAAGTATAATGTGTGGCCACGATTGCCAAGGAGGTCGGTATATTTGGAAAAGGAGCGCGTAAGACAGTGGTGGTGATTGGATTTTCTCGTCGGTTAAGATGATCGGTACAGAGGTTCTCCAGACAAGTTCTTGGAGGGCGCCGCATTTGCAACTACAGAAAGGACAGAGCATCCATGAGTTTTCACCCACACCCGGATCCTTCAGGCATACTTTTCGTGCAGTGATCCTCGGTGGTGTGGTCGGTAGAGTGGATGATCTTGCAAAAGGCCACAATGATTTTCGCCTGGTCAAGCTTCAAGACAAGTTGTCAGCTCAACAGCAAACCAGGCCCAGCAAGAAGAGAACCAGTGCCAAGAGCCTTGCGGCAACTGTGGTTGACGCTAGCCAGAGTCTAGATTCAGGAACTGATGCGGGGATAATCGACGTGGTGACTCTGGGAAACCTGTGCGTTGACATCGTTAAGCATGTGAGTTCACGTCTTTCATATATCAGCAAACAAATAGTCTGTGATGAGAAGGGAGGTTGAGTTGATTATGGAAGATCATGGAGTTCTTCTTATCTGCTCTACATCCATCAGACGCATGGAAGATGCAAAGCATGCTGACTTGCCCAGTTCAGCGTTTCTGATCGTCTTCTCAATAGGGTTTTCAACCCAGGGGTTGGTGGCTGAGATTAGACTTATTTCATAGCTGTCACGGTTCTTGATCTTGCTATCATGTGGTGGAGCTCCATAACTCAACACACATCCCAAACGTTGTAAGGGCATACTCAGTTGACCTCGGTTCACAATTTTCCAGTTCTGTTCAAGGTCAAACCTCGGTTTGCCATTTCTGATCAAAACATCCAGGAGATTGGCCTCATAGCAATCCCAGTCAGACTGGCAAACCACTTTTGAGTCACTAGTTGATCACAAACGAGTCAAGGACCAACCATGCCAAAACATTATCTCAAACTGATACTTTCAAGCCACTACTCAACCACTAACGGTCATTACAAAAGCAGCCAAACCATGTTCTTAAACCCTTAACCACCGCAACTAGGTTGAGGAGCTTCCCCCCACTGACAAGCCCCGTCGCCGTGCCTACATGGACGCTATGGTCGCTCGCCCCCCACCTGAAACTCAGTGGGAAGGTGGGGGTAACTGCAACACTGCCATAGCAGCCGCGCGCCTCGGTCTCCGGTGCACTGCTTTAGGGCACATTGGAGAGGAGGTCTTTGGGGACTTCTTACGGCGGGTCTTGGCGTCTGAGGGGGTTGGGTTTCAGGAAGTTCAAGAAAGTGGGGAGGCGCCGCTCGGGGGGGAGGACTATGACGGGGAGACGCTGCTGTGTTGGGTGATCATTCACCCGACGGACGGCCACACGTTCTGCAGCCGGTTTGACTTCAACAAAGGTCCGGCCTTCAGCCGGTTGACGGAGCTGCCACCGGCGTTTGAGAAGCTGATGAGCAGGTGGGGGCCAATAGAGCTACACCATAGGTTTTGAGTAAGCATAGTGTTTAGTGTTTCAAGACACTGCAGGTCCTGCTTTAAACGAGCCGTTGGACGGAGTTCCTTTGTTTGTGTGGTGCTTATGAGACCTTTCCGTTTTGAACTTTCAATCTTGGATATTTCCTTTCTTCTTTCTGGTTTCAACCATTTTATATCTGTCCTCTGTCCACTTTCTCTCGATGTACAGGCGTGTTCACCCAAGCAACAGTATCTTCAATTCAACTCCTTCGGATTTTGTTGACTGATCAGTCTCCCATTCGGGTATTGGGGCTGCCATGTCGCTCTTGTGACAAAATCATCTGCCGTCTTTCTCCTTGGCTCCTGTTTCCTCGGCTCCTCTCAACTCACCCACTCTCCCCTTCTTGAAAAGCTTCCAGAACCTTGTTCTGGCCCTTAACCTCCACGTAACCATAGGTCGAGGGCCGTTTTCTGCAACGGATTTGTGTACGACGAGCTGCCTCCGCCCACCGTACACGTCGCACTTCGCAAGGCTCGGGAACACGGAGCCGCCGTCTTCTTCGACCCGGGGCCTCGTGGGGAGGCCTTTTGCAAAGCAAGTGAGGCCTCGTCTGGCGGCTTATGGCGGCGGCTCGGAATTTGAGGCCTCGTTGTTCCCAGGGCCAGATTGCCTATTAATTTGGAGCTCAGAATGATCGGTTTGCATGGTCGGCAGCAGCATTAAATTGAGTTTGATTTTGCAGGCCTCTGCGGATTGGTTCTGCCCCGTTGATCAGCAAGGAGCAAACAGCAAAGAGAAAATTGTCATGCCAACCATATGATTCAAGTCGTGTCTGCTTTGCAGGTGACTACAAACGGGAATGCGTGGAGACACTGATGAGACTCAGTGACGTCGTGCTGATGACGGCGGAGGAGGTAAGCCTCTTGCCTCATCCTAGAATTGTAACAGTACGACGGCAAAGTTTGGTCACAAAGTACAAAGCGGTTGGGAAGCAGCGTCAAAGCAGGGCGCCTTTGGCACCTGTGGAACTGGGTGATTGCAGTTGCAAGAGGTTGGAGGTTTCAAGAGGGTCGAAGGATCAGTACTTCTGCAATGCTTTGTTGAGAGAGAATGGCTTGAACCTAAGGATTCCTCAAATGAGTTTGTATCAGTCAAAGGACCTGTAAAGGGGTGACACGTGTCGCTTCGTCTGCAGGCAGAAACGATTACTGGTCTGCGGGATCAGGAGGCCGCAGCAGAAGCGTTGCTCAACCGGGGGGGTGCGATCCAGTGGTAAGTCCTTACCTTTCGGCCTTGTCATTGGTCCGGAAGAGGCGGGCGATCTTTGCAAGCTATTGAGCTGACAGTGATCTTGCAGCTTTCATTGAACCTGGTTCCTTTACCTGTTCGAACACCGTGCGAAATACACTCCATCACCGAAAGTTGGGGAAAAGATGTGAAAGCCGCTGGAAGGATACTGCTTCACGACCTATGGTTAGACAAGACCCCCAGGTGATCCACCATGCTTGTAGCACTAGGAGGCAAGGTATTCAGTTTGGATCATCTTTTCATTTGACTGGGTCCCCGGCCTTCGCAACGAGCAACCACTCATCTGCTCAACTCGTTCTTGCTTCGGTGCCCCTTTGGAAGTTCTTATACTCCCGAGTTCTGCACGATTGTTGAGTTGAATGTCCGTCAGATTGTCGGCCTTACGCAAGCGCCTCAGCCTTCAAAGAGGTGCTTTGTCCGATACGCGCATTGAAGATCAGGTTTTAACCTTAGAACCATGTGTTATAGAAAACAACTATGAACCCCAAACAACTAAGCAAAGCCCTAAGGACACCAGATGATTGACCCTGGAGTCTTCTGCTGCTACAGGGTCGTCATAAAGGACGGCGGCCGAGGCTGCCATATGACGACGCACGAGGGGAGCTTTTGGCTTCCTGCATATCGAATAGACGTCGCGGATACGGTCGGGTGCGGGGACAGCTTCGCGGCCGCCGTCGTGTTGGGCTTCATCCGAGGGGAAGGTGGGTCGGGGGTCTGACTTTCTAGTGAACGGAAGGAATCCCTCTGGACGCTTCTCACGACTGCTTTCGTGTTGATCGGTTCCTTACTTCGCTAGACTTGCCAGCCAGAAGCATCCGATCGGTTACCCAAACGAATACTAAACTCGCTCCCGCAGAACTCGGTGTTTGTCTGAGTGTCTTCCAGGAAATGTCCGGGTGCAGTTCCAAGTTTCAATGGACATTTTTTCCGCGGGCTTTGCCGAAGATGCTTATCTCGGCTTCCGTCTTCTCTTGCTCGGACCGTTGACAAAGTTGCGGTCTCATTCACCACCCTGGCTTTCGCGAACGCCATTGGAGCTGCAAAACTTTTCGTTCCTTTGCTTTCGTCTTCCCTTCCTCCAGACCAGCGTACAAATATTCTTCATTTAGTTTGGGCCTGAACACCACCTGGCGTTAGTGAAAGCCGTGGCGCTCCCGAAGTTCCATACTTCGCTTTCCTCTTCTTGTTCTGGTACCACTATTTAAGTCGCTGGCTTTTTCCAGGGCCGATCAACATTTTGGCATTAGCGAACGCCTTGGGACCGCCGAATTTATCCTCCTTCGCTTCTGTCTTCTCGTTCCGGTACCACTATCAAACTCGCCGCCTTCCTTTCAGGCCCGATCACCATCCTGGCGTTCGCAGACGCTGCAGGGTTGCTAAAGTTCTTTCTTCGCTTTTTCTTCTATTATTTCTGGATCACTAAGAGATTCGTCTTTTCTGTTCAGGCCCGATCATCAGGCAGGCAGGCGTTAGCTAACGCTGTGGGTTGCCGGATTGTAATCTCCTTTTCTTTCGTCTTACTCAATTTGCGGACCACTAGCAGATTCGCCGTTTACCGTCCAGGCCTGATCATCACCCTGGCGTTAGCGAACGCAGTGAGCCTGCCCAATTCTGTATCGCACCACAATTTCAGTATCGCGCACGGGCCAACGATATAGCTCGCCATGGTCGGACACTATCGTACTAAATGCGACACCCATGAACATGGGTCTTTGACTCGCTTTTAGGCTCTGTCGCGCAAGCCTAGCGCGGAGGCAAACCCTGAGAAGATCATCTTTCCCGGACCACTTACCATTTCGCCGCTTTCATTCAGGCCCGATCACCACTCTGGCGTTAGCGAACGCCGTGGGGGCTGCGACGGCAATGGGCGTGGGTGCCGGACGAAACGTGGCTCAATCTGACGTCCTCGCGTCCATACTTTCGGACACAGAACGTCAGCAAGGAGTCGTGACAGTTCGATTGAAAAGTGGTTCTAGAATGGACGGAAATGGGGCGTCGACCAGCGGGGATAGCGGGGTGGGAATGTCAATAGAACGAGGAGTCGGTGTCTCTCGAGGTAGTCGGACGCTCTTGTCAACTAGTAATGGATTGTTGCTTGGGGAGTCTGCTGAGGATTTGCAGGAAAATGGTGCCGCTGAAGGGAGGGCGCGGCCAGGTGAAGCCTCTTGGAATGGAAAACGGAGGTATACGTCAGAGGTGGATGAAACTGATGCTTTTTTGTCGGAAGAAGGCGCGTGCTCATCATGGAGTGGGGGCGGGGTTTCTGAAAGGCTAAGTCCTATAGAAGAGATCAAGCGGTTGCAAGCAACGAGCGACGGGTATGTTAAGATGGTCGATGGGGAAGGGCAGGTTTTTGAGGTGAGCTTCCAGGTAGCGGCTCAAGCAGCAGCCGCGTTGTTGGAGCACTCGAAGCGGGGACAAGCACTCAAGCTCGCAATGAATGAAGTCGGGGCTGCTTGATATTAAGCATGGGCATCTTTAGCTGGTCATGCATTTGTGTTCAAAGCAAACAATAGGGAGGTTATCATAGAGGAACTCAAACGTGACAATTTGCGTATGCGAACACATTTGTTTCGGAGGACTCGTACTATGAACACCTTTGAGCAGCATAAGCTGCCGCCTGAAATGACTGTGACTATCGGAGTAAGTAGCAACTTTCATGCTAGACAATGCCGCCCGGTCATTTGCCATAGAATCATTCTTCTCAATCACAATTGGACAATGCTGTAGCTTCATCTGTAACACATCTCAGCGCCGGGCCTTCTACAACCTTATAGTGGCTGGCGGTGCTGATGTCGATTTGCCACATATCTAGTCTTGCATCTCTCGTGCGAGTCCTAGCCCGACGCCCCTGCCATTCTTTGATACCTCGTTTGGGACTGTTTGACAGGTCTTCATGCATCGGCTTAAACAAGATTTGTTCTTTAAGTCCATGTTGAGGTTCAAGCTAGAAGGATTGCTGCGACGGGTGCTAGGAACCCGAAATTCATGTCAAGTCTCCGGATGTTCCCTTTGCTGAAACTTTGAAGCTTTGATGCGCCTAATACAATTTGAATGCAAGATGTCGATGCAGTGTGCTGCCACGTGGCACTGGCAACTATCTGATGTCATGCCGATGTCAGACCTGGAGGGATCCCCGGACCCCTTGCCTCTTCCGATCCGGTGTGATGTGATGGCGCGCGCCCCTGCATCGGGTCTTCGCAGTCAACGCGACTTCGTTCCACCTCAGATCTGCAAAACCTCGTGCAGAGGCATCACATCACACCATGATGCCCATTGCCAGTTGGGCAGCACTTTTAACCTTGGCTTCAAGTTGCTTGGCAGGTGAAAAATATGCTGGTTTGGAGGCACATTCTTCAGGGCAGAAAATCCGAAGGACCATGCAGAGTTTACCTAGGAGCTACTCGAACCTGTTCACACGTCACCTCAAAGAAGCTCCGAGGCTCGAGGACTGTGTCTGGCAGGTGGGCGAAGGGGCGTCGCTTTACATAGCAACAAGCCTTTGGTCAATGAGCTGCTGCATTGCGCCGCTGTTTGCGGACCGAGAGCGCGGGCGTTTTCAAGAGCAGGAAACTGACACAAACACCTAAGACCATCACCGACAGTGCTAGTGCACCAGAGGTCAGCAAGCTATGGCAGCACCAGAACACCAGCGAGGGGGGCACTACCTGGATGCTCAGTGCACTGCTTCCGCTGCCCCAGTCTATGGCCAGCCTGCTGTTCCCCAAATCCATATGATGCAAGCGCAGGGGCCAATGTACACTCCCCCAACTCTAGTTGTTCCAAACATGGCTGCTCAAGGCTACCCAGCGGTGTTATATCCAGGGCCTGCTTATCCCCAGATGGGAATGCAAGGCGTCAGATTGTGGGATGGGGGCGTCTGCGGATGTTGTGACAAGAGGGACGACCGGTGTTGCCTCACGTGCTGGTGAGCTGAACACCCTAAGATGCAAAATCTTAATGTTTTAAGAGTCGAAACGATTTGCAAGCTGATAAAGGAAGGGAATGGCGCCCTGGCTGGCGTTGCGTCGCATGATGTATAAGAAAAGCTTCTTGCGATATCGCGAGAAAGAGAAAGGGGATGGAGGAGAAGCTGAGGGTTTCCAAGAGGGGGTGTTCTGGCTTGTTCTCGAGTTCAGCACATTGGAATCTGATCTTGCTAAACGAGCAGCTTGCATCTGTTTGCTATTCAGAATGCTCAGAAGTCGATTTGCAAGGTGGTTACCCTGAAGCAGCAACCCTGGTTATAGCATACACATGCACACGTGAACTTTCATCAGACTTTTTGGTATGGACGTTTGATCTTGGGATATTTTACTGCCTTCAAGCTTGAGAGTTTGGGCATCAGAAAGTGCGCGTGCCTTCAGGTACGCATTCAGTGCCACTTGTACGGTGAGCTGTGAGAATTTATGCACCTGGAATCCTGCCTGAGATGAACTGTCTTCCACATGCCTTCAGGTTTCCGTACACGACGTTTGGCCAAGCGATGCAGAGGACTGGATTAGGAAGGTGTTTTCCCCAGGTAAGACTCTTGACCAATCTCCCGTCTCAGTAAGAAGCACACACCAAAAGGGTTTTACGCCTTCGTTCAGCGTTGCAACCAGGAAAGCAGAGGTCATCACATTCAGTTACCATGAAGTTAAGAGAACTGGTTTTAGATCAGGGACTTGAACTGATTCTGAGGGACCATCCTAAACCATCTTCAGATGTCCGTTATTACCTGCCCTTTCAATAAAACCTTCACATGTTGCAGCTTGATAACACAGGTGTTATGATGGGAAGCGTTCCATGAGGCTCCTAGGTTTTATGGCCTCTAATGAAACAGTTTCTGATATGGGCCTGGCTTTTCATTTAGCCAAATCTTCGCATCATTCAGTGGTGCTGACATTGTCAAACTTTCAAACCAGGAGCTTCTTTCTGTTGTGCTGTCTGCTCCTTGTTTGGCTATCATGGCTTCAACCTTGCAGCTCAATTTCAAACGCAACGTTGCTTGGGATCAGCAGACCTAGACTAAGCTCTGCGCTGTGTATGAATAATGACTTGTATGACTCCACTCGTAAGCATCACTGATTTATAAATTCTGTCTGACAACAAATTTCTTTGTCTACTGACCTCATTCCCGAACTGACGACTTTTCTCTTATCCAACCATCCAGGCACTGACGCACTTTTCTCTAGGCATCGGGGCATTTATTGTTCTCTTCATCATAACCGCCGCGACCGGCGTTGGCTGGCTAGTATATGTGGGCATCCTGCTTATGATATGCGGTTGGTCGTATGGGGGCTACTGGCGGAACAAGATGAGGAGACGGTTCAACATCTCTGGGGTGAGGGTTTCAGCTCTGTCGTTTCTTTCTCTGTTCTCTTCGAATCATGTGCTTGTTCGGTCAGGTCTTTTCAACTGTTACGTGTTGAAAAGTGGTAAACAGGAGGGTGTTGGTTCAACAGATGTAGCAAGCCCAAGCCACGTAAAAGCAGTTACGTTAAAAACAGAAAACTTGGAGAGAAGAAGCGAAGAAAATGGAGATGGAGAAAATAGGATACTCGTAGGGGATCCTGGGATCTTATGCACGATAGGCTGGCCACATAACGGTTCACAATATGAGCAAACCGAACGCCTAGCTATCTTTGTGAAACATTTTCAGAGCCGGCCTTTGAGGCATTTTGCGGCACAAACCAACGGGGTAGGTAAAATCTCCGCCTGCCTGTCTCCTTGCTTCCTGAGGCTTTTCAGAAGGACACGAAATGTCGTGGTCACATCATCTTTTTGTTAGGGACGTGAACCGGGAGAAGTCAATGTCATCCCACAGCTTACGAGCTCTTGAGCCCGTTTTTTCTTCCACTTGCAGGGGAGCCTCATCGAGGATGTATGCCTTCACATGTGGTGCTCAACGTGTGCTCTCTGTCAGGTGGGCATCTTCACTCTTAACCATCCTTGGTAACCGGTCAATGAAAACTGGCTCTGGCCAGGTTGGAGAATGGGTTAAAGCCTGATTAAGTGGAAGTTGAACTGGGTCCTGTCGAATGAAGACTTTTTCCTCAACAAAAAATCCGCCCACCTTAGGGAGCGGTTCAACTTCGACGAAACGCATGTTTGCGGGTTTCTGAGAAAGGTGCTCTTACTCGAAACTTGATACAAAAGATCAGCGTAGACAGAACAACCTGCCCTGGAGACTCTATTGCCGCTTTTTGGAACGACAATTGTCCTGAAGAAATGATGGTACCGCCTTTATCAGAGGCATCCTCTCAAAACTGCTCCTCAGAGGGCCTGAAAGACCGCCGTTGTCTCTACCAGCTTTAGTTTTGATCTTAAGAGCGGCTGTTGGGATCTTTCCCGCAGCGCCCTTCAATGTGGACCCACTTGTCCGGTCAATGATTGAGGGAGCTTTGAATGAGATCTCGATCAAGTTTGTGCTCGTCTAATCTGTCGTCTTAGCTCCTCGCCGATGCCCAGGCTCTCATCAACCATTGCCTAAAAGTCAGGATCTGCTCCGTTTGTCCTCGTACGCTTTCGAGCGCCCGAAGATATGACGTCTCAAAACGAGAGGCTGATACAGTGCTTACTAGAGCGAACGACATTGAAGATACACATTTTCTGTTGTATAAGAGAAGTGAATAGAGAGGAGTGGTGAGCGCTGGATAGGTTGACATCGGATTCAACCGTAGTGAACGGTCTATTGAGACGTATAGTTCGCAGAAAGGAGATGAACTCAACAAGAGCGGCGAGCGGGGGTGGAATAAACGCTTGCGAAGTGGTTCGAAAAAGTCTCTCTCGTGAGGAAGGAACCCATCTTACGCTCTTGTGATCCCTGGCGTTGCAGGAGTGGCGAACACTGGCAGATAACTGCCGTCAAGCTTGTTTAAACGTTATCTCTCCAGGCGGAATGATTTTTTCTTACGCTCTGGTTGTTCTACGGTTGCAGGAGAGGCGAATTCTGGAAGGCAAACGCCGTCGACCTGTTTCATAGGGTTATACTTTCCCTTGTCAAGTGATTCTTTCTTACGCTCTGGTTGTTCCACGGTTGCAGGAGTGGCGAACGCTGGAAGAGAACCGCGTGCAAGACGGAGTTTGGCAGGGGCCCGCCCCCAAGGCGACGGCGATTGTGGTCGGACAGCCGATCGAGATGGTGACCATAAACAGCGGTCCGCTTGGCTACCGGTAGAGCTCGTCAATAGGGCTTTTTAAGTCTCTAAGTGCGTTGTATATAAGTATGGTGACCTATTTATGAGTATAGCCTTAATAACCTAGGCAGAGGCAACTTCAACCAGAAAGTAGTTGATCGCGCCCGCGATCCAGCTATCACGACAGTTTTGGTGACGTTGCGAGTCTAATCGGATACAGAGCCGGTCAAGTGTTCAAGTTTTGGATCAGGCATCGTAGGTGAATGTAGGTTCCCTCGAAAGCGGGTTGTGTTTGGTAGCGGTAGTGGTCCTTCGGTGTCATATGCAATTGGATCAGATCGAGGGATCTTTTTCAACCTGCAAGTGCCTTCACTGCAATGCAGGCTGCCGCCCAGAGCGGAGTTGATGTCATAATGAAAGCCTAGCTAGCTGTTGAATTGAGGTGAACCCAGGCGCTGGAAAACCATGCATCCGCTCTGGCACATGACCAGCTAGTAGGCCTCAGCATGACTGAGTCGGACGCGTGCCGTCCCACTCGGGCCAACCGAGGGCCGGACCTTCGAGCTACGCGGCGCCGCCATTTGAAGAATCCATTAAAGTTAATGTGATAGCCGCGCACACGGTGCATGCCAGATCCAACTTAAATTGCATGTAAATTGTTTCAGTACGCGTCATTTACCCATTGATTTTGCACAATATAGAGCATATTACTGAGTAGCCTAAAAGGTCGGTGGCTTCATATGCATGCATCTACAAACTTGTGAGCGTGGCCACTGGCAGCGCTTGCAGTGCGCGCGCGGTGGTGGTCTAATATGCGCCAGCGCTCAATCGGTCAGTGCATGATGCAGTGACTACCGACTTTGAGATCGAGCACATTTAGTACTGCGCCCCAGCTAGTGCGGAAACGGACGCGCTGGCAATCATATCATGACGGTTGACTGAGTGAGCTTGCAGCAATCCGATCTGTCCGACTCATCAAAAAAAGGCTTTAACCTCAACCGCCCAGCCGCCCATGCCCATGCAAAATTTCAAAGAGTATGCTAACAACGTTGCATATGAGCAACTGTGGACGACGAACACCGCTATACCTTCCACGTTAGCAAAACCGGTCAATGGGACCACTCAAGCCTATCATGCACCTTCAAAATTATCTGCCAGAATCATGGCGCTCCTTGATCAACAACCGAAGTAAACGTGAGATACTCCGCTTCTAAGTTACGCAGTAGTAAGCACTGGTTGTTAAGGTGCCGTCGCTTTGGCCACATCTCTCCACCTCAGAATCAACGTTTCTTCTAGACCGAGATCTTTACATATCCGTGCTATCCGCTCCTCACTTAGACTGGCTAGCACGGGGATCCCCCTGGCATCGACCAAGGTTGGAGCCAATTCCGCTAGGCTCTTGGAGGGGCGGAAGATCATCCGTCCGAAGCGCAAGTTGCGGACAACTTCAGCGGCCTCGGACGCTTGGGCACCGTTCTTCCCGTCCGATCCATCCAAGGAAGTGTCCGGAGTGCTCGGAACGCCGTCCGAATCATCGCCCTCGCTCGAAACAGCGTCCGAACGGCTGAAAGCAACGTTTGCATCGCCTAAAATTTTCAAATCTGGTCTGGTTCCATTCTGATCAGGCTTCCCAGTAGAATTATTACACTCTTGACTCAAAAGGCCTGCCGTTTTGGACACTGAGGACGTATTGGAGGGCGAGGGTTCGGACGGGATTCGGACGGCTTCCGACTCCCGGCCCCGTTCTTCGCCGCTCTCGGACGCTTCCACCGGCGCCGTGTGTTCGAGAGCTTTCATTAGGTGGTCCCCGCCCTGCGAGAAAGCTTATGTGAGCAATCTACAACGGACGTCAGCTTTTTGCAGATGCTCACCATATCAAAGCCTCTGGAGTCGAATACAATATCTCAGGGTAAACAATCTGGTAGCGACAACGTGTATATTTTTCAGTGGACTTGAAATACCCTACAGCTCGCCAAGCAGATGGTGTCGACTTCATAGTCCGAACGTGCACTCCTTCAAAGGCTCAGGATCTACCTCGCACCCAAAGAACGGGACAAGAAAACGGATTGACTTGTGGAGTTCCACTGTCATGAAACGCGTCCGACACGTGCGGTGACAAGTGACTGCCTTTCCTGGTTGACACAGGTCGTCGTCAACAAGTCACCCCAGATTGACAGACTTACAATTTTAAATAACGGCAGACTGGTTTTAGAGGATTTCTAGGGCGCACCTTCCAGGCGTGCCAGTTGGCGTGCGCGCGAAACAGGTTGTAAAAAAGAACTAGGTTGGGCAGGGGCAGGATCGACAGGATCGACGACAGGGGAAGCGCCGCGGCGGTGAGGTACGTCCAGCAGCGGTGATATTCCTGGCCCCTGCGAGAGAGGAGAGCCTTCATTTTAAGGAAGAACGGAATGGAAAGCTCCAATTCGAGGTACGTGCAGAGTGGTGGTGTTCTTGGCCTGCGCAAAAGGAGAGCCGTCGATTGAAGAACAACGGACGTGGAGAGCGCCGATTCGAGGTACGTCCAGCAGCAGTGGTTGCAAAAGGAGAGCCGTCGATGTAAGTAAAGCGGAAATGAAAAGCTCTCGATGCAAAGTTAGTCGCGGTATGTCCAGCAGCCCTCGTGTTCCTGGCCCCTGCGGAAGAGGCGAGCCGTCGATCTGGTAGTTGCGTGGTGAAAGCCGTCGATCTGCATATTTTCGTTCACGGGAGCAGTCGACAATGAATGATTCGATCAGACCAACAGGAGCGAGGACAAAAGAAGCGCCCCAATATGTTCAGCAGCGGTGGTGTTCCTGCCCTGTGCCAGAGCCATCGATCTGGTACTTTGCGAAATGAAACCTGTTAGTCTCCAATGTTTTGATTAGGAGTACAGTCAACGCTACATATGGAAGCATCACCAACAGCATCGGTAGGAGGAATGCCGCACAGCCACAAGGTATCTAGCATTGGTGATAGAGAATGTCTACCGCAGACTTTGTGCCGATTCCGTGCACGGATACGACGAGCACTTCTTGTACACATTGAAAGAAACGGTTTATCTGAAGTCCTTCAGAGTCGTGTTCTAGCTCATGCGACAGAGAAGCGAGCAGTGCCTTTGAAATTCTGAGGGAAGGAGCCATCCATTCAAAAATTGGGCACAGACGTGACCTCCTGATTTGCAGAACTCCACACGCAACAGCCGTCGTTTGGCTTATAAGCATCCAAAGACGGGTTCGACGACTAAGGAAGAGAACCCTGGGTCCAGAAACGGTGGCTCATGAGAAACCTGTCAAGCTTTTGACTTTCGCACAAATTGACCGGTCCACCACATACACTCAAGGAAAGGAAGGTGTAAAGGTGTGCAGCGATTTGCAAGCATGGTCAGGCTCCAATTGAGCGGGTAAAATCGACCATCACTGAGGACCAGCTTTGATTGCAGAAACAACGCCAACTGAAACCGACTTCTGTGACGCGTTCGCACCTCAGAAGCAAAGAAGCGAGGGGATCTCTTGGCGTAAGGACCTTACCTAGCCGTAAGAACGGTAAGAAAGGAGGCGACTCACAACAGGACAAGTTCGAAAAGCAACAACATCGTGCATGAAGAGCCTCCACCGCCAGGTAGAGCCAGACTTACAGCGGTTTCCCTCAGACCTGTCCAGATTCAAGGAAATGGATTCGAGCGCGGTGCATGGTATCAAGCTTCAATCCGGTGCACAGTAATGCAAAAGCTGGATTTGGTACCTACCAGTCTGAGCTTCATGGCACGATGGATCCAGACCGGCTACATCCCGGACTGGAACCGACTGTTCCCGCGCAGCAACATCAAATATCGATTCCGTGCACCGCGCAATCCAAGCTCTCTGTAAACCGGACAGGTTCGAAGGAAAACCGCTGTACTGCCATCGAGGAAATGACCCCTTTGCTTCTTATAAGCAGGATCACAATTAGACAAGACGGACAAGCGTTTGGAGGAGACAAAAGAAACCAAAACTCAGACCAAAGGCACCTAGAACCAGGGACAGAAAAGCTTACCGCCGTGCAAGAAGCCGGACCCGCCGCCGGACAAGCGTGGGATTCAGTCCCATCGGGTAGACAACCTCCACGATTCCCACATCGCGCGGAATGCTCTTAAGGAACTGTTCCCCCGGATGGGCCTGCCGCATCAGCGCGTTGCCCCAGCGAGCAATGCGCGCTTTGAAACTTTCGGGGGGAGCCTTCTCGAGGGCGGCCCATTGGTTTTGCGCCTGCGGAAAAGTATGCAGCCTTTCAAAAGCTGGTGAAGACGGTTGTCTGTACATTAAGACCCTTGTGACTATCTGACCCGCTAACCATTCTGAAAGTGCAGCAAAAAGTTTTGCTTGTGAGATGCAGCAACTTGCGAGAGCGGCGTGCAAGCGGTATGGCTCATCATAAGTGCCAAATCATTACAATTAAACTTCTCCACAGGGATCAGAATTTGTAACATAGCTGCAAACCTGTCAACTGCTACAGGACCCCAATCCGTCCAGATCACAGAATTGAATGTTTTGACTGCCACCACAATTGTGCTTTCGAAAGGAGATGTGTCGTGATTAAGGATTAACAGGACGGTACAACCTTTCAAACCTGTGAACATTTAAAATTGTGCTGGTCAGGCCAACCAAAAGCCCTTGGCAGCAATTTACCGACTCCGCCAAAGCATATCTAGCACATCTGTTTCCAGAGGATGTGAACCATATGCGGTTGATGCCCTTTCTGCATACCACCTTTTATCGGCATTCAGCCAACTTCCAGGCTCTTAACCCCAGCCTTTCCTCGCAACACACCCATCGTTTCTTGGCAGTGCAGCTAACTGCAATGCAGTCCCTTCTTGCGTACTTTGACAAAGACGGTAGGTTCAACTTTTAGGGTTGCGAAAACTAGGCGTGGCGCCCACCTTCTGCGTGCCCCACTCATCCAACAGATCTGCTCGCTCCTGTGTGCTCTGCGCCTGCTTTAAGCTCTGCCACAACCCTGCAAATGACAAACCGCCAGCTGTTGCACTCCCTGGGACAGCTGGCGAGCTCGCATGGAATGCCCAGACACGGTTTTTGATCGGCAATGCCAGGATCTGCAGCGATCTCGGAACTGAGCCCGCCATCAAGAACTTCCTGACCGATTTCCTTAATCTCTCCCTCGGCTCAGCGGGAACCGCCCTTGCAGGCACCCCATTCCTGCCGGCTGGACTTCAAAAATTAGATCACCTAGAGCAGCTGCTCAGCTGCGTCAGGGCGCCAAACGAATGCTGCACCCAGAAGAACTCTGCGTCAGCTTGAGCTTGATTCATCGTTTCATGAGTGCACTTCTGCCACAGTGCCAGGTGTCGTGCACACGTGGAAATGTAGGCTACGTGCAAGGTAGCGTACCAGGTGGCGTACCTGTATTGAAGACCAATCGGTACTCACCGCATCGGCAACTCCCTTGCATGCCGGCCTTCAATTGTTGACTCCCCGGGGGACAGGTAGGGTTAGTTTGGCAGGTAGTTTAGGATGGAAGTGTTCCAGGAAGTGATCGGGTTTCGGACACCTTAAATAGGTACGTCAGATGTTTGGGTTTGAGAAACAACTTGCCCGGGACCACTGCGTCTCACAAGGGAGTTGCCGGTCCCACGTCTTGGTACCTTACCCCAGCCCGTGTGACTCGCGACGGCTGGCCGGCGTCCGCTCGCGCACAAGCAGACCGGTTCAGAGAGCCGTCAAGTTTCATGTGGCGGTTTCTAACAACGGTCAGATAAACCTCCAATCGACGGCTGCAGCAAGCATAACTAGATCAACGGTGCATGCACGCCGGAAGCTGCACGTACCTCATCTCGCTGACGTATGGCTTGGGGGAGTACCTTGGCGCAGGGTGCTAGGTAGGTACCTCTTCAGGCTACCTACCTATTGTGCACGACGGCAGGGCATGTGTACAGTGTACCTTCTAGGTAGTCTTACCTAGTGCCCAGTGGTTCTAGATTACCGGTAGGTAGGTACCTAGGGTACCGTCATTTTGTAGCTGGTACCCCCCCATAGAAAATTTGGGGGGGGGGACCAGAGGCTAGTCAGTGGTTGTCTGAGGCCCCTGGGGGGGGTGACCACGAGTTGGTGGATCTGCTGGAAGCCGGGAGGGGGGGGGGCTTGAGGCCTACTGCCGGAGGAAAATCATGCTTGCAGTGCATCCGCCATTTTGCTTAATCTGCATATGAAGATGGTCCTACCGGTACCGTCCACCGTCAGAGAAACATCGATGGGCAGGTCTTTGTCTCCGAAACGGCCACAACCGGCAGACAAAAATGGGCCAATTTGGTCTGCAAAATTTTAAAATTCAAATATATTGGGGGAGTTTTTCGAATAGGCCCTGGCCACAAATTAGCTGTCGAGGTGGAGAGGGGGGGGTGGCTTGAGGCCTGGTGGCCCCGCAGGGGCCACAAGGGGGGGGGGGTACTAGGCTCATAAAAAAAAGGTCGATTTATCACTAGGGGGGTACCAGTTACAAGATGACGTTACCCCTATGCAAAATAGTCCTGCATGGGGATTTGGGAAGATAGAATGTAGGTACCCAGAAGACCGTACAGAGAGAAAGTGCTACTAGTACCACTGTCTTCGATCCGTGTGCAATCATCCTTTTGCACCGAGAGCGACTTGGGCCGCCCGCTTCACCACTCACGACATGGTGCTCTGCCCCAGCTAGTGGATCAAAGCGGAAGCAACTTCCTCTCCTGATGCGGCTCGTACCCTCTGATGTCGAATGAGGAACCTAAGGGGAACGCTGAGGAGCAGGGGAACGCTCAAGGATCATAATTGGTCTTGATCAGTCTTTTAGGGCCTCAAAGGGGAGCCCTGCTCCAGCTTAGGATTAAGGGCGACATTTTTGGGTACATAAGCCCTCTCAGTTTGCAATTTATGGTGCAGTTTTTCCAGTTGAGCTGGTCCCTCAAATATTTTCGTGGCAGCAAGTGTTGGACGAGGACTTGCATGGCTCAGTGGCAACCATAAGCCCTTGGAGTGGAGTTGGAGCAAGGGTCCCGAACAGAGATTCCCAGCTAGCTCGTACTTGAAGTCTAGCTCTTCGAATTGACTGTCACTGCTGCTCGTTTTCCAGACGCTGACACTGTCCTATCGCTCATTTGCTCCGGAACTTGAGCAAGCGTAAAAGGATTGGAGCTTAGACGTCATTGTTTCTGTAGTAACAATCTGGTAACAATCAGCGGACAGTACATCATACTGACTGCTGAGTCTTTGAGACACTCCGTTGAGTTGATTTTAGAAAAAGCAAATCTCGGCACATGCCGTGCAGCTGACGTGGTGGCAACCACAGCAGCCACATACACAGCAGCAACTAGGAGCGGAAGGTTTTTCACGATGGGTGCGTTGAGCGATCACCACCGCAGGAAGCTGAGCTCTGCCAGCAGCAACCGGCTCAGTGAGGATGGCCGCATGGGCGGAAGCTTTGCCTCTAGTTCGGGGAGGGGCCTCGCCCCTCACCTCATGATGCTTGTGGCTGCCGTTGTGATTGGCGGGGTGCTGGGCCTGGCATATCAACAGCTGCACGAGAAGCACCCAAGTGGAGGTAACGGAAAGGAGCTCAAGAGCGAGCCTGTGGTTACCGCGGAAAATGGGGGTTTGGAAATGGACAAGGTGGTTTGGGATTTGAAGTCAGACCGGGGGGTGCTGGGGGCTGGCATTTT